>CAJUYG010000080.1:289077-346946 GCA_910591675.1 Galerucella calmariensis | reverse complement strand
CTTACACATCATAATTCTGGAAATATCAAAAGAATGCAAATAAATTAAATAAGAAATACTAATTTTATTTTGATTAATAGATATACTGAAATAACACATATTATATGCGTGAAATTTCATCGCCAGCCAGCATAATATTTCTTCTAAAAATAAAAGACGCTTGTCATAATCTGTTTGGTATGAAATATTAGTAAAATAAGACTGAATATCTTATTATTTCCTATTTCAATATGAATGGAGTGATAAATGTTTCAGTAGGAATAGAGAAATACTTTTCGATTCTATTTTAGTACAGGAAAAAACAGTAATACTTCTTTTAAATCCTTTTTTTTGTTGAGATTGCGTTGTCTATTAATTTTCCATCCAAGCTAAGCTCATTTTTCATTTATTTTATCACCCCGGCTAAACAATTTTTCTTCATGAAGCCTCAATTACTGGGAATTTTTGAATGCTTTGTGTCGGGATGATAATCACAATTTACTTTTCTTATTTCTATTCTGACAAAAGATACAAACGGCTTAGCTAATGATGAATTGTTTAACTTGGCCCGAACAATCTCTGAATTAACTGCCATATTTTCTTCAATATGAAGTCATCACTCCCATGGTAAATTAAAGAAATAGGAATAGTTGAAAATTAAATTAAATTGGGTGAAGAGTTGACAAAAATCTTCTTCCGCTGGATAAAAAATGCCTCTATAAAATAATCTATAGAGAATTTGAGTCACACTTATCCAAACTATCCAGGAGAATCTTTGTCCCTAAAAAATTGTTCAATTCATCCGCTATTTCCTTACTTTCTGCAATCTGTCGTAGAACCAACAGTATATGGGGTCGATATTGCTCTTGACTGGATTATTGGATTTTTCTTGACTTTCCCATGCTATTTTACGTGAAAATGGAAACAATTAAAAAAAATTCAGCCCTATGCATGTCAATCAAAATTGTATTTATCTGGATAAGATTGTCAACTGCCATATCAGATTATTTCTGATAGTGACGTAAAATAATCTTGCTAGATGGAACATCCGGATGTACATCAAAAAATCCATCCCTAATCAAAAAGATTTTGAATTAAAATTTATCGTTGTAATACGAAAGATATCAAAGCTGTTTCACTTCCAGATCTCTCTTTGATATTTGATGATTCATAATTTATTTTGATACAAACGAAATCATAACCGAATTCTGTCTCGATGAATCGTCATTTTTATAGACCAGGTATAAAGAAAAATTCGTTTTTATTTCAAATATTAGAAGAGTAACTCGACTCCGAATCTACAAATATGAAACTTTGTCACCCGTAAATGAATGAATTTTGGGGGGCAAGTTATAAAGTTAGAAATACATTTTTTTACACCCTATATTTTATTACTATCTTATTGTAATCGGTTCTTGACAAGTGTGCAAAATTTCATATTAATCTAAGTGTTCAAAGGAGTTAAAATTAAATTTAAAGGTACAAAAAAAAAATAAAAAACTCACCATTTTCTCATCTCAAATTTTTCTTTATAATCATTTCCCCGCCTAAATAAGATTCATAAAAAAATCTCTAGATATTAAAAACTTGAAGATGGATACCGGAAACCCGTTGACAGTTATATTCATGGAAATAGCACGAAAAATAAAACCCCCCACCCACATTCGATATAGAACGACGTGCAGTATATCTTTCCGCGTTTATTTATTCCAGACTGTGTAGTTCATGAACATTATAATTAACATTAACACCCCATTAACAGTCCACTTCATGAATTTATTGAATCTCACACTCGTAGGAGGCCGCCGAATATTCCAGACATATGGTAGAGAGAGACTTTTATGACTCTGATAGGCGACAATTTTTTAATTTATTTCTAGTTTACATGTCTTATTATTAATTACACCAAAACTCTGTCAAGCGATAGCCAAAATAACATTTGCATTTCATATGAAATTTGGTAACGAAACAGTTTTTGGAACTTTAGTTCTTTACGTCAGGTTATGTTTGAGCCACCGAGGGTCGCGACGCAAAAGATCTGACCGTTACGTTACGTTATGTTACGTTGCTTCGTTATGTGCCTCGCTTTTGTGCTTGTGCTCTCTCCTTAGTCTCTCTCTCGTTTACGAAGCAGCGATTCATATGCTCCGGCCGGGATTCGAACCCGGGCCGCCCGCGTGGAATGTGAGCATTCTACCACTGAACCACCGATGCTATATTAAAATTTTATGCAAAGCTGGTGATCTACTTGAATTTGTTCGGATAAATTTTTACTATTATTTACATAATTTTTTTGCGCGTACGACCCACTTAAGAAAAAATAAAGAAAATAAAATTTTTTTTAAACTGTAATATAACTTCAAATTGAAAATTTAACAATTCAATTTCATGTTTTCACTAATTTTGTGGTAAACGTACAGTTCTTGAATGTCCAATTTGTATAATGCTACGGTTTCCCTTTTTAACTATACGATGCTTTTATAAGTGGATGTTGCCAGTCGGATTCCCTCATGAAGGGTACCGTACCATTATCTATAATAATGAATATTCTACCTGTTGTCGTTATTAATATCAAGCAGAATAATTATTTGAAAATAAAATTAACAATAAAAAAAACTTCTTCACGGGGAATCGAACCCGGGTCTACCGCGTGAGAGTCTGGTTTGCTCACTTTTCAACCACCGAGGAATATGCAAATTGCTTATCTATAACGTCAGATGTATTAAATAATTTTTGCTTAAAAGGAACTTAAGTTCCTACCGTGTGTCCCGCGACACGTTCTACCTTTTTTATCTCTTCTTGTAGGCTTTTTTCTTGCTTCATCCTATCTCTCCATTAGCTCTTGGTGTTTTTCTTTTTCCTCTTGCCTAGTTTGTCTCCACCATATAAAAAGTTTCTCCACCAAAGCACTGTCTTAATCTTGTTGACACTAGCACTTCCTCTCGCTAATAATTTTCTGCAAGATTCCAATTCTACTGCTTCAAATATTATTTCAACTTCTCCAATAACTACACCAAGTTAGTTACTTTTACTTTTGTCTCTTCTTCGATCTGTAATTCCTATCCTTATCTTTAGCTTGGTCAGTCAAACTCTATTATCTTGTCCCCTTTATTGGTTGATATGGGCAGACTCTGATATTTGTTTTGGTTCATTAAAACTATTTAATAGGAATCATAATAATTATTGATCTGCAGATGTGTGCATTTGAATATATCATTTTTATTAAGGCAAGAAATAATTCAAAGAAAATGTGAAAGTGATGAATGTATGCTATTTATTGTTGAGATTATTATAGAGAAATATAAATTGCTCTCAGACCTTAATTAGGTTGGATGAATTACAGTTCTTTTACTGTTTTCTTTTGTATGGTTTATGTCGTTTTTCTTTTCTATGGTAAATATAGAAGTTTAATATTCAAGAAACAATAATCTTCACAAAAAGGGTTTTTGAATATCTAATATATCTTGTGACTTTACAAAAGTGTTTATCCTTTCTATGGAAAGAAAGTTGATAGGAAAATTGAATTTTCGAGTGTTTTAGTAGACACTTATAAATATCCATTATATAACGAATAAAAAATATTCACTGCTAAGTTTTCTAGCAAATTTTCTTTTTAATATTAACTTTAGAGTACTATAATTTGTATAAAATAAAAATAAAAAAAAGTTCATTTCCTTTAGACCCGATACAGTTTATTAATATATTTTCATCTTATCTTTCTTTCATTAAATTTTCAACTTGGTAATAACATTTTTGAGAAATACACAGGAAATTGAATGAGTTTCTTTCGTGCTTCTAATTTCATTAAAATCCCAAGTCTCAGTTTCTTAGAACGATCTTAAAAAAATGTCTCTATTAAATGAGAATGAGATAAAAAAAAAAAGTAAAGTGGACGATTAATTCCGACTGTCAAAATAATGTAATCGAATCACAATATTTTTCTATAAAAGTTGAAATATTCATAAGGTATTTATAGCTATAAAGTTTTGTTTTTTTCCGTAACTTTCAAGTCTGAATTCCTTTAAAAGAAGCTGCAAAAAAGCGTTAGAAATCATTCGGACACTGAATGACAAACGATATTTTTTACACTATTTCCAGTGGGGTACAGTCCTTTTTTTTGTAAGTCAGTCAAAAACTTTTTCTCACTGAACAAAGCCATCCCAGCAGGATGCAGCCCAATATTTCATACAAGCTTTCCTTAAGGAAAACATGTCCCTGCTGCTAAACGTCCCCTCACTATTTTATTTGGTGTGTAGAAATATCGCGATTAAAACCGTCCAGTGAAATCGAAGCCCAAATTTTTATTATCTATTATCTATTGTCTCTCCCTTAGTTATTATTATTTCTATTATCCGTTGCTATGAAGGGCATCTTAGCGCGAAAAAAGTGCCCCAACCTTTCACTTTTTTTTCATCTATGGTAAAATGTAGTTTGATGCATGTTTGATGATGAATGCATGAATTAACTTAGGACCTTCTCTTACATTCGATTTTATAGGTTGTTTCAAAATAGTCATGGCTAAAAGGGTAACCATGAGCACCTACGGCCAAAAAAATATGTATATTTTCGTAACATAAAACGCCACTGTGTTAAACTCGGTCACATTTGTGATGAGAACCTTTCTTTCTCCACTCACAAAACCAAAAAATCTGTCTTTGATGTTCTTAAATGTTCACACATCTTCTTACTGAAGCAGAGTCGTTTATAACGCATTTCCAAGTCATTGAAAAACAATGCAGGTATTTTCTTGAAATGTGCGGGAGCCGAATTCCGAAAACAAAAAAACATCCACGAAAATAGTTCGGAGAACAAAAGACACCAAGTATTTGCTATTCTTTCAAAGTGACTGAAGGATATTTAATTGGAGACGAGTCGGGGTTTTTTCAATACATTTTTAGTTTTTAACATTTTACGTTGTTTTCAAAAATTTTCGACTCAACTTTAGTTCAGGTACACCTTTAATAGGCCAGTCGGTATGGGTCATTTTAGACCAAAAAAGTACAAGTAATTAGCAGTACGGCTGATTTTTTTTATAAGTACCTTGAAGTATGCAGATTAATATTAAAAAAAAGATTGGAGAGTGAAAATAGACTGTTGTAAACTTCTCTACGAATGGTAACAGGTGACGTAATAGTAATAGATGACGTCACAGTGCCACTCTGGCTAATAATTTTAAATAGGACCTTATGGCAAGTGATATCTCGTTTGAAAGGCATTGACATTGGCAACATAGTCATATTAGTTTTGTTTGCGTTTAAACTGATTTTGACGGATAAATTAAATAAATACCAAAATTATTATTTCACATTTAAATTTTGAAGATTTTTCTGCCTCTGGTTAGTTGTCAAAAAAGTTGACTTTTTTAGATTAATAGTATTTGTTGCTTCGAAAAGTTTTTCTAAATAGCTAAATATATAATTTTATTATTGTTTAACGAGACGTCTAATAGTTTACATAGGCAAAATGGTACGTACTCCAGCCGACAAAGTAGCAGCTATATTAATAAATGGTGAGTCTAGAAAGAATCTCCATGAAGCGGAACGTTTATTTAATGAGAAATACCCAGATCGCCCTATCTCGAGAACTTATTTGAGGGAGCTTCATCACAAGTTTGAAGCAACAGGTAGTGTTCAAGATGCCAAACGATCTGGTCGACCAACATTTAGTGATGATAATAAAAATGATATAGTTGCTGAAATGGTAGAGAAAACCCTACTTCCTCTTCAACTAAAGTTGCGTCTATCTGTGAAGTAAGTGAAAGTACAGTACAGAGAGTGTTGGCTAAAAATAAATTTCATCCATACAAGTTAAAAATGGTGCACCACCTTTCGGATGACGACCCCGACAGAAGACTCGAATTCTGTGAATATATGACAAATAAAATTACTCAAAACCCACATTACACAAAAACAATTTGTTTTAGAGACGAAATTACTTTTTACCTCAATGGAAGTGTGAATACACAAAATGTAAGGTAATGGAGTGACACAAATCCTCACACCTTTCGTGAACAGCATACCCAATTTCCAGAAAAAGTCAATATTTGGGCAGGTATTTTGGGAAACCACATAGTTGGTCCTGTCTTCCTAAATTCAAATTTAAGCGGTGAAATGTATCTGGAGATGTTACAAAATGCAATTGAGCCGTTAATTCTTGAAATTCTGGAAGATAATCCAGATGAATTCGGCCATCTGGAAATAACATTTCAACAAGATGGTGCTCCTGCACATTATTATGGTGCAGTAAGACGTTACCTGGATGAAGAATATCGAGGTAGATGGATCGGCCGGCGAGGTCCTATAGAATGGCTACTTCGGTCACCAGATCTGACACCAAAAAAAAATTAATTATCCGTAAATCTTATCTATGGAACAGACCTCCTAAATAACTGTTTCCATCCTTCGAAAAATTGTTTCAATGCCACCTTAATATATTTTTTATTGAGATACTTGGTTTTTTATTAGAATACAATATTTATATTATATATGAGTAATTTGCTAAAAATGATTATGTGCTATGACAAAAAAATGCCTTCTTAAAGCCAACACTTTCCTCTTCAAAACGTCGTATCACAATTATTTATATCTACATTATAACTGTACAATAGTTTATAATGTAATAGAGTCGCGCGGATGCGGAACACATACTTGGTTTACCGTATTTTTTCCGGACAAACTATTGCTCGGACGAAAAATACGCAGTTAACCTTTTTTGTAGAAAAACACTCCCCCTAAAAGGTGGTAATTTTTATTTTCCCCCACCTTTCTCCCAGCGCGAAATATTGAAAAATTTCGAAAAAAAAACGATTTTCGAAAGACTGTTAAACTTCTTATATTAATCTACATACTTCAAGGTACTTATGGAAAAAAAATTATTCGTATTGCTAATTACTTGTGGTTGTTGTCCCTATCGTCTGGTCTATAAACAAAACGGTCTGAAACTTTGGCTAGTTAATATTGACAACTATGTTATTATATGCAACTACCCTCCTAATAACAGATTAGAAAGACGTTTTGACGAAGGAAATGAAGCAAATTTCAGCTGTTTGTATAATTGAATTTCATTACTTAATGAAAGTTGAATGTGAATTATTTCCTTTGAAAAGTTTTAACACAACTATTAAGAAAGTGTTGAAAAGCGTCTATTCATTAAATGTTAATCATTTTAATTAAAAGAAACTTTTATACCAAAGCATATAAAGAGTTATTGAAATATAGAAAATCCCATCTCTGACAACGTATTCGAAATGGAATTTTTTCTGTCGATCGCTTATTTGAATACGTGATAGGTTGAATCTTTTGTCGTTAAAAAGGTTGAAAGTCGTCCAATTTACACAGTATGTATAATACGAGATTGTAAAAGTTTAAAGCCGTCTCCCCTAGTAAATGGCTATTCGGAAATAAACCTATTTGTACTGAAAACTGTAAAAGACCAGATTGGATTCCGACTGAACTTAAATTTCGGTACCTTTATACTTTCTCTGAACGAAAGTTTAGGAAAGTTTAACTATGTTGAATGGAATTTCACAATTGAAATATACACAGAGAGTTGCAAATTGCAAGTTTAGATTGAACATTGAACATGCTCATAAGTCATAACAATATTTAAGTTGATAAAGCCATCTGTTAGAATTATCTACAAACTCGTAGTTATTCGTGATATTCGATTATAACCCTGTAATATTGAGAAATGAAATGCAAATTGTCCTAGGAAGTTTACGGTTTATGCAAAATATCGTATCGAAAATTTATCCGGGGTCTTCTCGGATTCCAATTATTGTTGCATTGGGAATACCTCGTCAATAAAACCTTATTGCTCGATCAGTTCGTTAAAGGTTTACATAACTTCCTATAGAAAGCTTCGTTCCATGATATTTATGCCGACATGATTGATTTAAGACAAAAACCAACCGCAGGTTCTTTTCACGATTTAAGAAACTGACTTGACTCAAGCTTGAGCTGCAATAAAACCATAAAACTTTCCGGAAGAGCTATACAATTAGGGATTGGTAAACTTTTATTATAAAATCCTTAATCTGTATCTGTAGTGGAGTGGAGAGGGTGAGTATAGGCTCATAGCACTTAGGCACATTGTACATCCTTCCGAGGAGTTGTCGTCCTAGGTCATCGTCCATCCTGTCTTTCCCAGGAAGGTGGACAGGTCACTGGGAGGCATATCCTCAATATCGGCAGGTGAAGGCCAAGACGCACTGAACACACACTCTCTTATTGACGATAACTCCGGACACTCGCATAAGACGGTTTCATCTTCCTGTTCACACATCCTGCATAGAGGTGTATCCACTAGCCCCATAGTATGGAGGTGTTTCCTTCGTTGACAGTGGCCAGTCAGAAATCCTACTGTTAAACGTACACCTAGAAAAAGATTTATTTGTGAGAATCAAAATCTTATTATGTCAAATAAATATGATTTTCCATATGGCCTAACTAATATTTAATTTGTCGTTAAGAAAGGATTTGTTTCAAGTTCGGAAAATAATGTTGATGAATAGAAACATATTCATTGTCATCAATAGAATGAGTTATCATCGAAAATTACATGTATTCTTGTAAAAATTTATCATATATGTCTAAAACAACATTTGTTGAGGTATAATGACAAAATAGTTATATTGATTTTTGAAAGCATTTAAATTAAATGGAGTAGTTTTCCAATAACAGATACTTATTTTTGCAAGCTAACTATATTGTTTTATTATGAAAAAAATACTTTATGGCAGAATGACATTTATTTATCATGAAAAAATGTTTTGTATCGGTAAAATATATTTCTTCGCCAAAAAAAGGTATATTGTCTGGGTTAACGATATGTTTTTTATTCGTGAAAAATGTATCTTCCCAGCAAATTATGTTTTTTTTGTTGGAAACAAATGTTCCTTCTTCAAGAAAATTATTAATTTCTACTAAAATTCAACATATTTATCATAACCGAACCATCATTTTCATAAACATTATATTGCCTTATAGTGAAAAAATATATTTCCCTAAAAAACCGAACTATTATGGTATTGTTTTTTGTTTATGGAAGTTACCTACATGCACCATTCAATACACTGAGCTTTTTAGATGTTTCTAAATATTTAGAAATATATGAAAAGTTCACGGTGTATTGAGCAGTATGGGTAACTTCCACACGATTCTCTAAATAATTATAGGTAACTTAGGAAAATATATTTTTCACAAATATTTGTCTAAGCCTTTTCCAGACTATGTCGAACAACAAAGTTGACTTTCGTTTTGTATGTGTGGATTAGTCGATCGAATTGATCGATGATTAGTCTGGACACGGATTAAAATTAAAGTATTTTTATGACAAACATGTTCAAATCTAATAAAAATTGATGGTCTCTATTCATGCATAAAACTGTTTAGTAGGAAAGCAGGATAGGAATAAAAAACTAGCTGCTGAATATTTTGATCTATTAAAAAAAAACTATACATTTTTAAAATAGATACCATACATTTATAAAATAGAAACCATACATTGTTAAGATTAAACATACCTACATGATCTAAAACATAACCAACAATGATATCCACAAGTTAGCCTTGTCTATCCTTAAGTGTGCACATTAATGCTTTTCCCATAGTAGTTTTTTGGAGTTCTTGGAGTAGATCTGACAGGTTTAATTGAGATATGTGTATGTTTGAGGTACATTTCTCTTGCTTGTTACTTCTACCTACTTGAATATAATTCTCATTTATTTCCTTACCTTCAAAGATATCTCTCACAATTCTTGTAATCGCCATGAGTTTAACATTCATTCATTCTATTATTGAACTTATTTTTGTCCAGAGCACTTTAACCACATACTTCACAAAAACAAGATAATTAGTAAAATTGCAAAAACTGATCTAATTTCACATGCAAACTGACGCCAAACGTATACAGGTGGTGACCGTTACTGAATAATAGGGAAGAGTGGGGTGAAAATTCTTTGTTTCAATTTCCACATAATTTGTAGGCTAATGTGATTTCTTACGGGTGAAGATATATGTGATTTGTGGCAAATAAGTTTTTTTCTCGTAACAATAAATGTACAATTATACTGAAATACTTATTTCTTCGGTATAAAGTAGATCTTATTTGATCTATTTAATCCTATTTAATCTATACCTAGGCTTATTTAAAAAATGTAAATTTCTATCAAAACATTCAATGTATTCTTTAAATTTGTGCAGTTGTGGAAAAAGTATAGTGTGCAACATGTGGGGAAAGTACTTTTCTCACTTGGTGCACAATATACTATTTTCTCATTCCCCACTTAATCGTTAGGCTTAGTGCTCTGGAGTAAACTCCACATCCTGAGCCTTCTTTCATTCTTGAGCCATCTCTATAAATGTTTATTGTATTTGCAGCATCTGACAGAGTCAACAAATTATTGTGAAACATTCTTCCATTCCTTTTATAATGTGTACTTTTGAAATAAATTATAGAATTAGCTAAAACAAACTCATGAATATTTGACATGATTGTCATGAATAGTGAAACATTCCAATTATACCATGTATGTATATACCACACAGCAAATTTGTAAACTAGTCAATATTTAATTTACACCGTACTAATGTCCGTGTATATCGAATATATCCGATTCAGATGGGAATGAATTTCAATTACTAGCGGCGTGACATGGTAAATACAGAGTGTTCAACTGATACGGTAATCAAAACCTCACATGATTCTTGACTTAATCACCTCAACATTGTATATTCTAAAATATATCCACCGTATTACGCGTCATTCTGTTAAAAACGTGCAACATAATTTTTTATACCCAGGAGATTGTCTTTAACATATTTGCTGATTGAGATTACCTATCAAGATAACAGAATTTGAATAAAAGTTTAAAATTCGCGCTCAACCAAAATTGACTGATGACATAACGAGTACGTTCATAATATATCGAAAACTGACAGTGTACTTGTCAGTCAGACGACGGGGTAAACGCTTTTCGTGGTGCGTCTGTGTTTTTTTTTAAATTTTGACTAGTAGTGGAATAGTATATTAAAGTATAAGTGGATATTAAGGTCTTTAAAACACGCGCGATTTTTCGAGCACGTGTTTTAAAGACTGGTTATCCACGAATACTTTACGCTATTTTTTTTATTGGCGCACTTTGAAATCACAAATACTGGTCTATAACTACTACAACAACAAGAAATGGAAATCATAGATGGAAATAAGAACTAAATGTCAAATGGTTGAATTCGTGATGTATATGATGTATTGAATAGATGGGGCTTTTACTTGATGTAGATCCATAGTAAATTATGAAATCAAACAATTTTATTTTGTTAAATCTTCATTATATTTAACTTTAAAGCTGTGACGCGTTTCGCTAACACAGTAGCTTTTTCAAACGAATGGAGGTATAATGAGAAATTTTCAATTTATACAGTGCATTAATTCTAAATTATACGGATATTTAACAATAAAATTATAATCTATTTACAAGGAAATGAAATGAATTCGTCTAAATATGGGATTAACTAAGGTATTTAACAAGTTTACCTGGAAACTCATTCACAACAATCCTACAGGAACATTTCTAGGTAAAAAGGTTTAATAAGGGAGAATTGTTAATATCAAGTTGGTCGTTAAGAAGATTATCTGAATATTTGTTTTTATTTATCTCTAGGGCTTCTAAAAGATTTAATTTGAAGGATTTTGGTTCTATATGCAAAATTTCAAAATTTGAATCGAAAGAGTGTTGGTTTGCTAATAAATGATTTGAATAGTTGGAATCTGATTTTTGGTTGTCATAACTACGTTTGTGTTCTGAAATTCTAGTTTTAAAATCCCTAAAAGTTCTACCTATATAAATTTTATCACAGTCGTCATTACCACATTTTAATTTATAAACTCCTGATTTATTTAGTTTTGAAGATTTGGATTTGTTGTTTTTAATGAATTTGGATAAATTGTTGTCCGTTTTGAAGCAAATATTCAAGTCTAAAGTCAAATCAATAATAAAAAAATTGTCATTTAGACATGATTTAGACTTCGTTTCTCGAGTTGTTGATGTTGCCACGGTAACTTTAAAACACGCGCGTTTTTTAAAGTTAAGGTGTGCTTTAATTAGGTAAAATGGTTCACCACTAAAAAAAATACATCATGGTGTTGAAGACATTTTTGAAACAAACTATAGTCATAACTAGTTTTCCCAAAATTTAATTTTTTTTACATTGTTGAGTACTTGGAAACACTCATCATCTGAAACTCGGTCAGAAAGCTCATCATCCCACTGACAAACCCTTCCGTATCAGAGATGAAAACATAACTTATTAAACCGAATCATTCTTTTGGCAGACAAGCGAGCTTTCATTTATAATGTATGTGATATTAATTGAAAATTTAACTGGTTTGTTACATGTTTTTTACTTGAAAAAGGATTTACTTTGTGTATAGTTTGAGTTCATATAACTAAAATATTAGTCTCTATGATCTTTTTGATTCATATTAATGTGTTGTAAGGCTTTTATCTTCTTACTGCCATAAAACCCTTTGAAAACTTCGAGTATATAAAATATTAACATAGGCCACAAAACTTCAAAAACTTTATTGAATTACTTACTGGTAAAACCAACATATATATTTAATGAACTTAGATATATATATTATATACATTTTAACTTGATGTACTGAATATGTGAACTCGTAGCTTGATGTTTAAAGCTCTTGTTAAAATTAAGGGAAGCTTTGAGGACGCTTTCTGTGGGATTTACATCCCATTCATTGGGATATTTAAAACTTATAGAGTAGGCGAACTGTATTTTATTTTTAAATAAATTATAGTTTAAAAAAAACACGATCTATAGGTAGAAAGGTAGAAAATATTTGTTAATTTAAGTAAAAAGTGTAGCTAGAACCACATTTTTCAACCCCCATGGAGAGGAATAGGAAAAATAGTATATTATACTATTATTGACCGAGCATCAAATTGCGAGGCTAATAAATGTCCTCCCCACAATGGTGCATATACAATTTTTTCCACTACTAGCCAAATTTATAAGACAAAAATTGAAAATAATTCACGAACGCACCACGAGAAGCGTTTACCCTGTCGTCTGACTGACAAGTACACTGTCAGTGTTCGATATATTATGAACGTACTCGTTATGTCATCACTCATCAGTCATTTTTGGTTGAGCTCGAATTTCAAACTAATGGCATTTTTATCCAAATAATTTTATCTTGATAGGTAATTTCAAGCAGCAAATATGTTAAAGGGTATACAAAATTATGTTGCACAAGTTTTTGTTGGAATACTATCCCTTTATTCTCGAAATATTCGATTTTGTCCATTATTGAACTAGGTTAATGAAAGAACAAAATTATTAACCACTAATAGAGAAATTCAACTTCTCAGTTGGCTAGAAGTAGCAATAATTGTCAACTTCACACCTGTATGCTTCGATTTTAGACACTTCAAAGAAAAATTCAAAACCTCCTTTCAAAATAACGATTCAATGGAATTTTTTCTTGAACTATAAAATGTGTTGCGGCTATTCTAATATTTGAGGTTTTTTTTTTCAAATAAAAAGCTCGGTGTATAAAAATTTATTCATTTTATTCATGAAGTTGTGGATTGAAATTTTAAGTGGCAGTCAGTTTGATATATACATATATATCGGACAATTGGGGTATCTTTTACATTGTAAAGAACGATTCTTCTTCCACTCGGCAAAAATCCTTTAATGACAGCTCTAGACAACTCTAGCATACAACTCTAGCATACACAGAGAACCATAATAAATTCTTACAGCTTTACTGAAATCACACGAAAAAAAAGTGAGAGTTATATGGATATTTTTCCATCAGTAGCTATTTCTGTACCTTTTTTTCTGCAAATCCATTTCACTATTATGTACGGATAATAAGCTTTAAAATATTAACAGAAAACACCATTCAAATCCCAATCTTGACTATCTATTGGGCGGAGTAGAATTCAATGAGACCTCTGGCGGAAAAAATTGTAACTGTCGCAACGAGTAAAATAATTCGTTTTGCATCGTTTTTGTATTATATTCAAGTCAACGTAATTACCGTAAATTCGTACTTTATTGGTTTAATTTTGTGTCAATGACAAGTTTCAAACTGTGTTTTTCTATTTAACTCAGCTGTCATCATTTCTGAGGTAATATTCTTATATAATCAGAGATATTATGGAAGAGGTTATGTTATTTTTTTTTCATTGCAGATCAAAGAGAAAATAAATCAGTATTAAAGATTTAAAATATTACTCAATACAAACCTACCTTGCCTGCAACTTTTGTAGATATAATTGTATCAAAAATAAAATAAAAACACGAGAACAGACCTAAAACTACAAAGTTAACTGAACGCTTGTTGTACTTTTCACAAATATCAACCATACCTATTACTACAAAAATAAAAATATTAGGAGTCAAAATTTAGTTTAACATGACAAAATAGTAAAGCACAATCGAAGAAAATTTTTTTACAAAACACACACTGAAAATAACTAAAACAGCAAAATAAAACCACTTAAATATCAAAGGGTTTATACGGCAGCTGATTTGTTTTACTCGTTGCTAAGATGAAATTGACATTTCAGAGCGCCATCTATCGAATTCTACTTTTCCCAATAGATTAAAACATTGCTAATAGCGGAAACTTTGTCAAGTATAATTTTTAACCACTTCTTATAGAATTGACCTTTATATTCATCATTTAAAAAAAAGGTAGAACGTGTCGCGGGACACACGGTAGGAAATTTATTTCCTTTCAAGCAAAATTTATGTAATACATCTGACGTTATAGATAAACAATTTGCATATTCCTCGGTGGTCGAGTATTAAGCAAACCAGACTCTCGCGAGGTAGACCCGGGTTCGATTCCCCGTGAAGAAGTTTTTTTTTGTTAATTTTATTTTTAAATAATTATTCTGCTTGATATTAATAACGACAACAGGTAGACGTTTGAAATATTTAGCAGAATATTCATTATTATAGATAACGGTACGGTACCCTTCATGAGGGAGTCCGACTGGCAACATCTACTTATAACAGCATCGTATATTTAAAAAGGGAAACCGTAGCATTATACAAATTGGACATTCAAGTACTGTACGTTTACCACAAAAAAATTAGTGGAAACAAAATTGAATTGTTAAATTTTCAATTTGAAGTTATATTACAGTTTATAGAAATTTTTATTTTCTAGATTTTTTCTTAAGTGGGTCGTAGAAAAAATATGCTGTTGGACTCGTGTGGATTGTCCATATCGCACTTGAACGATTAGCACTCCGCCTACGGCGTCGTGCTCAAACTTCGTCCTCGTGCTCGTGCAATATGGCTATCATATCCACACTAGTTGCACAAACTACTATTTCTATCAAAATCATAAATCATTTTGTCCAATTTTACGAGAGGAATCTACATGCAAACTTTGTAATTACCCTTAACGTTCGAGATGCTTATATCATTTTTTGCGCGATCGTATTGAAATAAATTTCGAATAAAATAATTTAAATTTCTTCGAAATGAACGAATTGTCAAAAGTGACATTTACACTTCTCGATCAGTTTAAAATATATTTTGCATTTTGGTGAAATTGTTTTTATGCTATTTATTACTTTTCGACGTCTGAACGGTAAGTAAATCACTTACCGACGTGTTAAACATAGAAACCAGTAAACACAACCTACCGTCCTGATAACCGATGCTCTAAATAAACAAAAAAGATCAAACGCGCAAAAAAAATTATGGAAATAATTGTAAAAATTTATCCGATCAAATTCAAGTAGATCACCAGCACTGCGAATACCAGCTTTGCATAGAATTTTAATATAGCATCGGTGGTTCAGTGGTAGAATGCTCGCCTTCCACGCGGGAGGCCCGGGTTCGATTCCCGGCCGAAGCACATGACTCGCTGCTTCGTAAACGAGAGAGAGAGAGACTCTGGAGAGAGCACACGCACGCAAGCAAGGCACATAACGAAGCAACGTAACATAACGTAACGTAACGTAACGGTCAAATCTTTTGCGTCGCGTTGCATCGCTCAAACATAACCTGACGTAAAGAACTGAAGTTCCAATAAAGTTCCAATAATTCCAACCTACAAGCAAGCTCTAAGTAAAGACCTTAAGAAAGAGGCCTGCATGTAATCCCTTCCATGGATTTTTTTTCTCTCAGTGTATTCTTTGGCTAGTAACTATTAAATAGATATCTATTTGTATTGCCTCCTTTTCAAGATACAGTGTTACTACTTTTCTTTCGCTGCAAATTCCTACTAAAAAGAGTTGTCTGCGTGAGTCTATGAAAAATTTTAACGAAGCAGCTTTTCAACTATCTCACACGAGATCGAAGGGAAATACTTTGTTAATTTCACGATAGCGTTATGGACTATTAAAAGATCATTTTATTCGTAAAGATTGTTAAGTAAAAGTGAGAATCTCGTAGTTGAAATCCTGTTTTCATTAAAAAAAAATTGTTGGTTTTTTTAGTTGAATTATGTAGAGACACGCCAAGGTGCAACGTTAATAAGTGCTTAGCTTATGTAAATTAATGATAATTATGGTTCATGTGAAAAAAACAACATAGTGGTGATAAGTACGAATAAAGATATCGCATTAGTTTCATATAGAATAGATATGTTATTATTTTTCTTACAGATTAAGATCTACGCAAATACGTAAGAGTTTCTACTCAATTGAGAGTCAAATATTCAAAATTCCTTATAACAATACATTCAATTTTTACGTATAAAATAATGTAAATCGGTTCTTCACTCCAACCCCTTTTAGGTACTTAATTATTCAAGCCTTATTTTCTTGAATTTCCATTAAAAGTTGTGAATCACAAAATATAAAATATTATAATCAAGTTTGACTGGTTTCCATAATTCATCAAAAACCTTCCCAGTGGAACTTTAAAGTTACAACTTTTTGGAAAATCAGGGACACACTGGCACTGAACACTGGCAAAAACATTTACATTAAAAAACATTCATCTAGGATCATTTTTCCTTCAAACATATTTTTTTCACATCTGTTTAGATGAAAGAATAACTGACACTGTGTTTCATCACATCTCCTGCTACCTCTAGATATTAAATCCTTGTCCAACAAACTATTAATGTTCAAAAAATCAGCTACTTTCATTGGTTAAACTTTCCAGCCTCCAAAGTTACAGAATTGAACAGTATTTCAGTGATTTAGAAACTTCTAATCCCTCAGCAACTGCTTAAAAGGCTTTTTAAAAACGATGCTATCACTATCGATTATACATGAACGAAGATAAATTGTAATTTTTCTTAAAGCCTAATCCTGTCCTGCTTTCTTCTCCCCATAACTCCTGTAAAACGGTTCCCGGTTAGCAAGTTGGCTAGGCAATGAATTAGACTTTAAACCAACATAACTAAATTTAGCAGAAAGCTTTAACGGTCGCGTTATAAACGATTATGTCTCTTGTTCGAGTTGTATAAGTTGGACCGTTTTGGACCCTTATTATTGGACAGTTTATTACGTCTAACGAGAAGTCTATCGATTGGGTTTATATATATCTATATATAGAGAGAGAGAGAGTTTCGATACATTCTCAGTTTACTATGAATTAATAATGTGATATGTATCGTGACAAGATGTTCTTAGACCTTAAACGGTGGAAAATTGGATATTTATATTTATTTCGTTTAGACAACACAAAAAAAATAAACATTAACTAGATCGAAAAGTATCATCAATTTATATCAACTGTTGGAAAGAATAATAGAATTTAATGAAGAACTACACCTACACATCTCAGGGACAGACTTTGATAGGGCTCAAACATTGCCTTCGGCTTTATATTAGTTAAAATTGTATATATGAGTATAGCATTTGGAGCATCTGACTCTGTGCTCTGTTTTATTTGTATTTTGTAGGGTTTATTAAACACAAACCTGGGTTCAATTGCATCATTGGCTGCCTGCAACAGAGGTAGCGCAGTAAGCGCTTCTTGCCATACGCTTATCCTCAATTGGCCTACTCCTACTTCGGGGTTTACACCAGCCGTGCGCAATCGTACCATGTCCATTGACCTAACCTTTTCTATCTTAATCATTATTGTTATATAAATATTCTTCTTTGTTTCAGGTCTTCGTCCACTCTTACTACAGCTTCTACATTGGTAAGTCTTAACTATTTCTATTAATTAATTCCTACTTAATTTTTTAATTAAAGTAATATCCCAGCCATGGGGTATATTTGGCGCTATTTGTAGTGTACCAAGTGTTATTCAAGTTACTGAATTACTATTTTATATATACTATAAACGGTCTTAAAAAAGGAAAATCTGTATACATTATATAATTATAATTTACGGTGATTTTATATGAAGCAATCCTTTCTATAATTCCGTTATCATTATGCTCGTTATTTTCGAAATTAAATATATTAAAAGTGCTCTTCATGTCGTTCCGGAGCAACTCATTATCATTGTGAAGAATAATTCATGTACGAAATGACTACAATAAAGAATAACCTGCGTGGACTTACTGCAAATTTCACGGGACACTGGCAATACCATAAAATTATGCGTGGTACATTGAAAATAAGACAATGTACGGAAACGAGTTTTATTTTATATACATTTCCACTTATCAAGTACTTTTGAAACGATAAATATAGGAACAATTTAAAATATTACTGAATAAATTGCGTGAAATTCCGTTTTAACTTATTTCAAGGACGACTCTGACATTTTCTATTGACGTATACAATTTCAACAACTCTACTATGGAGTGGCGGTTGGAGTTTTACTACTTTCCTGTATATGCTTGGTAATTCCCACCACCGAAAGTTATAACACTAGCTTTGTTACAATGTATTTCACGTAAATTAGACCCTCAAACTCTAAAATTATAAACACTTAAGGTAGTTGTCGTGGTTATGTATACCTACCTATTTTTTGTATACTTATTAAGGACTTATTAAGTCGATTAACCACCTATAACTCGAGATGAATAATTTGCAATTCTATACCAGCTTCTTAGTTATAAAATCTATATAATTATCCTGTAAATATGCTATGCTATAATTTCAAAGGTGGTTGTCAGGCATCTGGCAACTGCACTGATAGTAGACAAGCCCTATTAGCCTTTAACAGACAACGTGTTATATCGGAGCTAGTACTAGAGTGCCGCCAAGATTTAGCTAACGCTAACAATATTATCCTGAGGTGGGTTAAAGGACACGACAGGAGTAAAGGAAATCGCATTGCCGATTCTTTAGCTAGAGAAGCGGCTGGACTGAAAATTTGAGGACCCAGGTCTAACGACTTGCAAAACTAGCCAAACATTACGCCCATGCTCAATCCCTTAAGAGATGGGATGGAATCAAAGGATGCAGTGTTGCTAGGATTACCCTGAGCGACCTTGGAAAGCTGGGATCGAAGAAATATTTGACGATGACCAGGAAAAACCTACGTTTACCAGTAGAATTTTTGACTGGCCACTTTCAACTAAGGAAGCACCTCCATACTATGGGGCTAGTGGACACACCTCTATGCAGTATGTGTGAACAGGAAGATGAAACTGTCAAGTATGTCTTATGCGAGTGTCCGGAGTTATCGTCAATGAGAGAGTGTGTGTTCGGTGAGTCTTGGCCTACACCTGCCGATATAAAGGAGATGTCTCCTAGTGACCTGACCACCTTCCTGAGAAGGACAGGATGGACGATGATCTAGGTGTGGACAACTCCTCGGGAGAATGTACAATGGGTCACATGTGGCCTAAGTGCTGTGAGTCTACATTCACCCTCCCTACTCAACAGATACAGATACGAAAAGTGGTTGTAAGAAAAAAAATTGCTTAAAATATTGGGCATTAAAGGATATTAAGAAATAAAATTGTTTTGAAAAGCAGAATTAGTTGGAATAATTGAAGTTTGATTTCAAGAATCTAGTAAGCTAGCTTTACTGCTTTTAATTTGACATAAATTAATTCCTGAGTCACCATAATTAAGCGCTGTTTGCATAAACATTGTCATTACCCACGGCAATTATTTTAATATGGAATGAGTCGTTATTTTGTAGCATAACGTTAATTAACGCCAATAAAATTGAAAGAACAGATGCCACTCGAACGTAAAATACAAAAACAAAAAATAATTGAAATATATCAAGATCTCGTATCATTTCGGACAAGTTGTAGTTCATTAAAAGTATAACTTTCGATTATAGCCATTATTTGGTCAGTTTTGATGTAGTTAGTCTCTTCACAAATGTACCGGTACAGAAAACTATAGAACTTGTCAAATCAAAATTAGAAATAGATCAGACCCTTACAGAAAGGACCAAATTGAGCGTAGCAGCAATAATAGAATTATTAAAATCATGTATAACAAAAACATATTTTCAGTTCAATAATGATTTTTATGAACAGAATTTTGGTCTAGCCATGGGCTCTTGCCTCTCACCAATTCTATCAAATATTTACATGGAACATTTTGAAGCCAAAATAGTGAATAATCAAAAATTAAAACCAATTGTCTGGTGGAGATATGTAGACGACATTTTTGCAATATGGCCTTATGACTTAGTATCTCTGAATGATTTTTTAATGAATATAAATGAAGGAGAAAAATCTATAAAATTTGAAATTGAAATTGAAAATAACATTTTTTTACCATTTTTGGATATTCTTATCAATAAAACACCTACAAGGTCTAGTTGTCATATTTTTTCGTTGTGTCAGATAGGGACCAAAAATTATTTTATTAATTTTATTACTAGTTAATCTTGACAACGGTAGCTGGAACGCTACCGAAACGTCGAAATAAAAAATAAAAAACATTATTGTGGTTTGATTCCCAAAAGAATAAGAGAAAAAAGAATAAGTAATGCCACAAGGAACTTACAGAAGATATTTCTTAAACATAATCATACATTTTCTCATCAAACCAGACACAGTGTGGAAGATAACAAAAAGAACGAAGACCATCAAACTAAATTATAGATATATTTTTCGGAAATTCCACCATATTATCATTGGATAATTACATAATAGGTCATAACTTGTTCCTACCGTTTTAATACAGAGTGTCCTCAAAGTCTGGAGAGAGCCAATAAATTGCCAGTCTATTTTTTGGGATACCGATCTTATACTTGGAATGCTGCTGGATTTCCCGTTTGATTTATATTATTATTAACTTTGGTTGTTCAAATTCATTATCCGGTATATTCAGTCAACTATATGTAACGCTTATAAAGGTCCCCAAAATTTGTACAATTAGGACTAGAAATTTACGAGATAAATGACCGTTTCCAGACTTTTGGGACACTCTGTATAGTAACCAGAAGCGATTGTATTTGAAATATTATTTGAAAAAAAAACAGTGATTAGTGGGCAGTACAATAATCATCATTATATAAGAATATGAAATGTTTTCTGGTGACCTAATTGAGTTTTGTTATTTCAATATATAAGGTCATAAATTTAAATAGAGGTGAGGTCCTTTTAATAATAAATGATGTTTTAATTATATACAGCGGTATTTTGAACATTCTCATTAACGTTGTAAATTGATTTATTTTTCAAATATTTTAATTAGTTACTTATAAATATACGGTTGGTAGAAACCAGTCCTGTTTTCATATATTTTTTACTATTTGTGTTTGCTTTCGAGTTTCATTTCGACGTAAAAATTGTTCAACCGAAAGAAACTTTTCCTTTTGACAATCCAGAAAAAATATTTGAGCAGATGTTGTTTCTTGGTGATCGCTTTTCTTTTTTTTCCCGAATATCTTATATACATATCCCTAAAGTTTAACCGAAATATATGTTTTCTTTAAAAACTTTGTCGAAGTGATGGCTACAAGGTTGAATATTTCGATATTAACATATTCTTATAAAAGATTTCAAAAAATACACTGGAACAAAACACACTAAAAACATGTAGACTCCGTTTCATTAAGGAAGAAGCCACTAGAGTCTTAAGCACCTTCTAAACGGGCAATATTTTTAGTGCAATATGTGCCTGCAATATTGGCAACTATAGCCCAGCCAGCATGACAACATTTCAATTGTATCATATGGCTCTGTCGTATACACTATACAGTGCTATTCAAAAGTCCCCTCTCCCCCTCGTATCTTTTGAACGGATTTCAAGTACCTCCATAGAAAAAAATCTAATGGTGTCAGATCTGGTGACCGAGGTGGCCATTCTATAGGACCTCGCCTGCCGATCCATCTACCTCGATATTCTTCATCCAGGTAACGTCTTACTGCACCATAATAATGTGCAGGAGCACCATCTTGTTGAAATGTTATTTCCAGATGGCCGAATTCATCTGGATTATCTTCCAAAATTTCAAGAATTAACGGCTCAATATCATATTGTAACATCTCCAGATACACTTCACCGCTTGAATTCGAATTTAGGAATACAGGACCAACTATGTGGTTTCCCAAAATACCTGCCCAAACAATGACTTTTTTTGGAAATTGGGTATCTTGTTACGAAAGGTGTGAGGATTTGTGTCACTCCAATACCTTACATTTTGTGTATTCACAAAAAACAAACAAACAAATTGTTTTTGTGTAATGTGGGTTTTGAATAATTTCGTTTGTCATACATTCACAGAATTCGAGTCTTCTGTCGGGGTTGTCATCCGAAAGGTGGTGCACCATTTTTAACTTGTATGGATGAAATTTATTTTTAGCCAACACTTTCTGTACTGTACTTTTACTTACTTCACAGATAGACGCAATTTTAGTTGAAGAGGAAGTAGGGTTTACTACCATTTCAGCAGCTATATCAATTTTTTTATCATCACTAAATGTTGGTCGACCAGATCGTTTGGCATCTTGAACATTAAGTACCTGTTGCTTCAAACTTGTGAAGAAGCTCCCTCAAATAAGTTCTCGAGATAGGGCGATCTGGGTATCTCTCTAACGTCTCGTTAAACAATAATAAATTTAAATATTTGAGCTATTTAGAAAAACTTCGCAAAGCAACAAATACTATTAAATTAAAAAAGTTAATTTTTTGACAACTAACCTAAATGTTGACCGGCGCCACTATGTATTATACATCCCTCGTATTTATATTCTAGTATGAAGCTTTTAAGTATAAAATTAAGACAATTATTATTTTTTTTCCCATTTATTTCATACAAAGAGATTTTTTCTTTCGCTCATCCATCAGCCAGAGTCATTTTCAAGCTAGACACGATTTGTAACAGAGACCAAATACGAAAAAAAAAACAACTGAAACACGTTAATCACGGTCAGTTACATGGACGCATAACACTCGTCTACATATTCGACCATTAATACGGCATGACACAAAATTTAGAGAAGGGCATAAAAACGATCTGATTGATTAACGTATCATAAATAATATAGTCTGGCGGTGTTAATTACTTTTTCTGTTTAATAATCTTACATTATTATCACTTCGGGCTGTATCTAATTTAAATATTTTCAGTTCCACCCCGGTAAAAATGTTTAAAAAAGTCACAAAAAATGTTCTTCATAAAATTAGTTGGTACCCATAAAAATTGTGAATACTAGTAATGAATATATTGCAATGAAAAATTTATTTCCCCAAAGAAAGAAATAATGAAATTACATGCGAATTTTACCTCGCGAAAAACTCTCTTGAAATTAAATACGAGTGAGAAATTTTCCGGAATATTTGAATATTTTATTTTAAAGCGTGTATATATAAAGTTTCTTCCCTGGAGGTGGGAGAGGAAATAAGCGAAACACTTATAGCGTTAAAACCAATTACTGTTTTTTATTTATAGAGCTATCGAGATGCATTTAAATATTTTTTGAAAACAAGACAAGTAATGAGTGTGAGAAAAAAGTATCCTTAGTTATAAATATTATTGTTTCTCCGAAAATTGTTACTCCTCACTTCTGAACAACCATGTATACAAAATATCATAGATATGACCCTAATGATCATATACTACAATGAACTAGACGAGAGCAATATACCTTACTATGGATTCCAGGACAAACTGGAATAGAAGGAAATGAAACAGCAGATGAACTAGCAAAGAGGGGGACTGATATACCTTTCTGGGGGCCTGAACCCTTTTGCGGAATCAGCCTCAATGTAATATTGGAAGAAATAGGTAAAGGCGAGAAAAAGAGAAGATCTGACCATTGGAAAGATCTAGTAGGGCCTATACAATCAAAGACTCTTCTGGGTGACTACAACCTGTTGAGATCTAATGAATGCATAAGTCAAAGTAAAACTGCGCTAAAAGTTTTAACAGAGATCCTAACGGGACATTGTCGCCTGACTGGGCACCAGAATCCCAGAGCATAGCACCTGGGAGATTACTGGATAGAAGAGGAACATTTACCTAAGTTGAAGCCTGCAGACATCCTAAAAATTCCTCCGGGAAATAAGACTGAAGGTAGCTACTAGTTTCTGAGACTCTCCTCAGGACAGTAAGGTAGGAGTAGGAGTAGGAGTAGGAGTAGGAGTAAGGGGGCACAATAGATCTTTTAGGTCTCAGTGATGTCACCCCAAAATTCATAAATACATATACTAGGTGCTTCTTGAGTAATCCCAAAAATATTGTTTAAATATGACAATTAGAATTTAAGATTTAAAATATTCCATCTCTAAACTTGATTCAGTTGAGGCTTTATTGAAACAATTATTACAAAAACTATTCCTCTGAAAATTATTTCATGGTCATCACACCTTAGACTCGGTAGTTACTATTATTATGACGCATCTAAAACTGACACAAAATTTGAGATAGCGTGCCCGAAAGACATTTTCCGTAACATGTCATTTCGCGTTACCAACATTACCTACCTAGAAACTTTTATAAGAGCAATTTGTGGGATAAAAGCAGAACCCAAATTTACGAAATAATACACCATAAAACTCCTAATCACACTATCCCTATATAACCACGCACGTAAGGGTAGTTACAGGAACATTAAACAGGGAATTTTTATTTACCTCTTATATATACGGTTACCTACTAGAAATTATGTAGATTTTATTTTTGGATTTTATAATAAAAACCTTGTAAATAAAATTGAAACTTTTATCAATTTTCTAGAGATTACGATGTAAAACTTGAAAAAATACACTTGAAATAAAAACACAGTGGTTAATTGTAACTTGGCATGCAACTTTATTTTGCAGTGGCTGTTTTCCAGATACATGTTTAGAAAAGGTGTAGTTTTGGCAAATTGAATAATTTTGTTTATTATTCATTTTAGTCAGATTACTCCTTCCAAAAGTAGAAGCTTCTATCTGCACCCCTGTCCTCAGTAATTCATAGAAAACTATATTTTATTATTTGTAAACATGCTTTTGTTTGAATGGTTCTATACTGCATATCTTTTTCATAGTTTTATACTTCATTTTCATATAAAAAATGCTTCCGTTTTCCGGGGAAGTGTTACGATTTTAATATTTCCGAGCACTTTATTTGAAAAATTAAAAATCCACTCGTCCATTCGCCGTTACACGCCCTCTTCATTCCTTTCTGCAAATCCAACTATCCCGGAATAGAGCCATTTTACAATACATTCATCCAGACCCGTTGAGATGGGAACAAAACATGCCAAAGGCAAACTTTTCTCCACAGATGAATTGTTCTCATACATCAACATAAATTGGGCCATTTTCTACGTTTCTCAAGAAAAATTATAAACCCATTCTCATAGAAAACCGGCTATTTACCGTGGTCAAATTAACTGGAGATAAAATGGACTCTAATTAAAAGAAATTAACCGAAAAACATTAAGAGGATCGTTTAAAACTGAAAAGTAGAGAAGGCGAAATAAATTTGAAAACTTATTCACGAATCTAGGCCTCTTAATGTCGAAGATTATTAAAGCCTTACGAGTTACCGCATACTTTTTTTTGGTGATAATTATTACTTACAACAAAAAAGTTTGGCGTACATTTATGCCGCGCCCTCTACAAAATACATAGAAATATATGCAGAATTAAGACCTAGGTTTGCTTAGGTTAGGTTCTATGTGAGAGGGGCCGTCTTGCCACCTCCACTGCGACCTTTGTTAGGTGTATTTTGTCTCCCCCTAAGGATTACAATTCACCCCAAGAGCCTGTGCTTCTGACGAAGTCCATGGTTGTGTTTGGTACTACTCTAATAATGCTCTAAGGTACCCAAAACCGAATGTATTATACCTCACCCTGCCCAAGGCTCCGTAGTTTCGTCCTCCAAATTACAGAACCGACAGTCCGAGGTCTGAGCCAGACTCATCTTCTTTAGGTGGTAATTCAGTCTACAATGTCCTGGAAGCAGCCCCGTCAGAATGCGTAGGTTTGTTCTACTCCTATTCCAGGATCTGCTTATTTTTTGTACTCGAAGGGTAGTATATGAACGCCTTCGAGTGAGAGAGCCCCCAGTACGTGTAGGTTCTCCGTCCAGGTAGCTATGGCTGATCTAGTAGTGCTTTCCGCAATGCCAAAAAATGGTTCAGGTCCAATAAATTAAGTCTCTGATTCCTTTTTGCCTCCTCATTAACCTACACTCCTCGATGCGCCGGCACCCAGGTCAAAATGACTCTGTTTCCCTTGCCTAGTATTACAAGGGAATTATGAACTAACCTTCCAATTATCATCTGAATACCGTTAAATCAAAATAACAAGAAAATTAATATCAAATCCTATATTTTTAAATAGTTTTTACATTTCGTTTTTATATGACCCATTTTGTTCAGGTAGCTATCGTAAAACTGTCATAGATTATATAATTTATAGAAAACTTTTATGTTTTAAATCTAATGAAAATTGTAATATTTACGACTTGAAACGGACATTTATACTGACAAGCAGTTATGATGGAATCACTAACCGGGCTGCGTCAACTAAACAATAGATATATATGTTTATTTATTTCAAATAAAAATGGGGAATGAAAATTTGATTTATGGACGTTTCTATATTGTGTGTTTAATTTTATAGCGCTATATTTCGTGAAGAGCATTATCTACATACAGTGTTACCCATTTTGTTTGGAAGCACCCCCGTAAAATCCGCATTTTTCAACCGATTTTGTTTTTTTTCTAATTTTGACATAAAAAGTGACACTTTTTAAAACTGATTGACATTATGAAACGTCTTACTTTTTGTAACTAGTTGCATAAAGAAAAATTTTATGCAATTGGTGACGAAAAATGTATTTCAAAATTAGTGACAAAAATAATTATTCTATTTATTGAACAATTATAATACAAGTTGAAAACATAAAGTATAAATTAATTAATTATTATAAATATTGATAACACAATTATTATTATTGCAATTATTCAAATTAATTCCCGACGACATATTTTTTTCATTGCTCGAACTTGCTGTTATTTGGGAAGCGGCGCACTTTGCATTACATGTTTCACCAAATATTTCTTGCGCTATAAGTTTTTTATTATTCATGGAATTTTCAACATATCCCTCCGCAACAGAGGTAGATTTCCAACCTCCATGCCTCTTTAATTTCAAAATATCAACGCCACTGTCTGCTTGGAAAGTGGCAGAGCTTCTTCTGAAGCAGTGGCCAGTATATAGAACAGGATTTGAAAGACCAAGAAATTGTGCAATAGCTTTTGGCAGACTGCTAAATGTGTTAATTCCCACAGGATTTCTGGTACATTTTCCATTCGCATATTTTACAAAAAATCTGTTGTGTTTAAGAACCTGGGGACGCAACTTAATATATTTTCTTAATATTTCAACAAGATTCGTATTTTCAATGTCTCCAGTGGTAATTGCAAACTGCCGTATAACTTTTGTTTTTGAAGGTGGGATATCAACACGAAAAATTCCTTCGTCTATAACATTTTCCACTGGAAGAAATGTTAATTCTGTTTTTCTGCATGCTCCTGCCATTCCAATTATCATTGCAATCTTAGCCATTAAGTATTCTTTGTCATCAGCTTCCACTAAAAATTTGGTAAGATCTTTTTTAATAAAAACTTCTGACTTTTTAGCACTGTACCCGTCCGCTTGCCTTTTAATATATGCTACCAATATTGTATATTTTTTAATATCAATATTCCTTTTCAGATTTAGTTCAGACCTTAACATTGAGTAAAGTGTCCATAATGTGGAAACTTTTAGATCTTTCTTACCCTCAAAATATGCAAGTAAAACTTTCTCATTAACATGTTTAATTTTCTTCTCATCACACCACGTAACAAATTTTTCGTATGCCAAATCATAAACTGCCTTTGACTTTTTGGGAATTACTGATAATAGTGCATTACCTGCTGCCTCTTCAATATCGCTTGGTAGCTCTTCAGAACTTGAATCACTCATTTTTTTTAAATAGAACCAAAAATATATCAATCTCGCTAAAAACCTTCCGTCTAGACTTTTTTACAAAATGTCAAACTGACAACTAACATGAAGTAACAGCAACAAACTAAATTTATGTTTTCCAAAATTTTGCGCAAAAATCTCACGCGTTACACAAAATTAGGCATTTCGTAACTGATGGCATAAATAGCTATTTTTAATACTGAATCTAACAAAAAAAATCAAATCAAAATCGGTTGAGTAATGCGGGTTTTACAGGGGTGCTTCCAAACAAAATGGGTCACACTGTATATAAATAGCCTAGATTTGGAGTTGTTTTATCCTGTACATTTCCATTGTGGTTCATGTAGATTTAAGATTTCATATCTTTCCACAAAAAGTGCTATTTTACGAAGGATATAAACTAGGTCAGAAGAAAAAAATTAATATTTACCTTGGAATTTTCGTACGTTTCCAACTTATCCTCAATACAATGTTTTACATCAAGTCGATATTTCGAGAGCCCATCTCGGAAAAGCCGTACACGAATGGTTTTTTCCTTGAAAACCGGTAGGGTTCTTAAGATTCAACACAAGAACATATGAACTTCACTTTCGAGTGTTTTTACCACATTTCACAGGACTTAAGTGAACTAGAATTTGTTAACGTCGTGCATTTTTCTCAATAGTGCCCTTCAAATGTGTTTTCCACTCTTTTCGAGACGTTTTTCCCTAAGCCGAATCGCTTTCTTGATTACTTTTCGGAATAAAATGAAACTTCAGGGAATAACCGTAAAAATTTAACGTTAATAATTTTTTTATAACATTCACTGCACTAGCAAAGTACCCACGTAACAAATAATGATAACCGAAGTACTACATTGCATCGTAACACTGAAAATTCAGTTTATAGCAAATTTGCAATTATTGTAATTACAATCCAGATGTACACAGTTACCCGTAGGGTACCATTGAAGAAAAAAAAGCAGTGTCCCGTGGAGTACTTATTTGGCGTACATTGCCTCGCCCTTAGGTGTCAAAGTAGCAACTACGGTGTAGAAAATTGGTATTTTAAAATGAATGCTTTGAATTTTAAAGTAAAATTACACACTGCAAACTGCATTTTTATTAAATTTGGTAGTGGTAATTTGGAAGGCTCGTTACTTCAACAAACTATCATACAGAGTGAGTGTCATAAAAAACTACACAATAGATTTAAAAAGGTCGCAATGGAGTGGATCAATTAACCTGCCCCTCATCAAATCTTTCTATCTCCATCATCTTGGAAATCGTAAAACTTAAAAGGAGCACCACAGTATTGTTCGTAGATACTTCAGTGTAGTAACAGTCTGAAATTGGATTCGTTGGATCCGTACCAGCAATAGGGATATCAAAAGCCACATGGTAAAGCAAACTCCTGGTTAAAAAATCCCTTGAAGTCACTAACTAACAGAATATTAAACCAGGAGTCAATTAGGGAAGGACACACACTCTTCAACTCTGAATTATCTGGAGATATAAACTCTAGGAAGGATTTTAGTAAGAAGGATCAAGTTAGGAAACTGTTGATGCTGATTAGGACTAGTTTCTTCCATAGAGATACTACAGATAGAGCCATAGGCAGTTGTGTAAGTGGGAATACCCGTCTTGGCTCTGGTGAGAGTCAAGGAGACAGAGGATCAGAGGTTTTTCTGTGTTTATCTGTGTCTATAGCATGGCGAGTCAATCAGAACCTTTGAATTCCTATCTCCATCTTGCAGGTTAGCTTCTTGCCTCTATGTATATGATTTCTTCACATAAAGTTTGAGGTGCCGAGGACTCGAAGCCTCTGACTAGGATTTAGCCTGTATAAGATTTTATTTACTGTGGGAAATAAAGATGTTATGAGTCGATATTAATGAATATACGTATACGAATAAATTCTAACTTGAAGATTATGTAAATGCCATGAGAAAGTTTATACAAAGTGAGGCTTTCGCGGAAGTTTTACTGAAAGTTTTAGTAAAGCAAAGCAGAGGTGGTGTAACTAATAATAAAATAATGGAACAAGTCTTTCCCTATAGATTAGGCTCACGAGCTGAAACTGTACCTATATAGAGGAAAGTTTTAACTCAACGTAAAGCCGATGGAAGTAACAATTTGGTTGAAGTGCTTGTTGATTTTCTAATAGTTTTGTTTATTTACTCAGTAGCTAGTGGAGTTGTGGGATAGTTAAAGATAAATAATGTTACACGCGAAAAATAACAACTATCAATATAACTTTACGATTTCTTTTGAATATATAGTAAGTAGAAGTCATTTTACGCGGAGGAAAAACTTTTTTTTGTGGTCGGAAAAATTAACCAGGCTGATAGTAACAAAAAATATTTCTGTTTCAATTACGGAGCTGAAACGAGGTGTCAACAAGATGGATTGATTGCAAGTAGATACACTTGCCGGGGAAAATTCATCACTTTATATTATTGATGTCCTTTAATACGTGTTTATATCGTTGTAAATTATATTTTGATTAAAACTACGGTCCTGTTATCTAATACACTTCTTCAAAAAATTAACGCGCCACATTTGATAAATTTTTATGGTGAAATGTTTAAAATAAACAAAACATATCCATAGCACGTCCATGGTAGACTTTTTTCTGGTCCTATTTATTGAATGTCGATGTTTTTAAACCATTATTTATTAATATTTGATATACCCTGTTTTTCGCTAACTTCCTCTATGCTCGGATTTGTGGACTTAAATTACCGTGGAATACGTAAAAGTTTCCCCTTAATCGATTGACAAAGACTAGAACGTTCTATCTTTCATATTAGTGGAGTTATGTTGAAAAGTGGATTTTCGAAAATCTCATGTCTCCATTTCTAGGAGAAAAAATGATTTTATTCGAAAACAGACTGTGACCTCTCTGGACAAATTTTGAGCATTTTTTTTGTCGAAAACACTTTTTTTGTCAAAAATTTTGAAGCAAGGGGTAGGTATGGAAATATTTAATATTAACTGGTTTTGCCAACTTCCTTATTGCTCGTGATAATGGACTTAAATTACTGTGTAATACGTAAAATTTTCCGTTTAATCCATTGCCGAAGACTAGAACGTACTATCTATCATATTAGCCGAGTTATGGGCATCTTCAGTTTTAAAAAGTGGATTTTCGGAAATTTCATGACTTCGTTTGCTTATTGCTCGGATTTATGAACTCAAAATTCACTGGGGTATGTAAAATTTCCCACTGAATCGTATGCCGAAGACTAGAACGTTCTATCTGCCATATTAGTGGAGTTATGAGTATCTTTAGTTTTGAAAAGTGGATTTCCGAAAATTTCTTGACTCCATTTGGAGGAGAAAAATTGATTTTATGCAAAAACACACTGTGATAGTCAAAAAAACCCCTGTAGACGAAAAGTTTGAGCATCGCTTATGTCGAAAACATTCATTTTGTAAAAATTTGGAAGCAAGAGGCTGGTATGGAAATATTATCTTCACTCTGTTGCTGGAAAATTTTCCCAATAAATAACATATTTATAAAAAATTTGGATGTCGTACCTTTTTAAAAGTGCTTCTGTAAGAATATGAAAAAAATGAAATGCCTGCAGGTAACAACCATTGTCCATTCATCCATTTTGCTTTCATATATGAAGCAGCGAAATTTCCTGCTTGTAAATTTAATTTTATCTTGTTGTAATTAAAAAGGGTAAAAAATAACGTGATGTAAAATATACGAAGTCTTTTGTACAGAGAACAACGACAAATTTAATGATTTTTGAATATTGAAACAAAACGAGAGTTAAACAGGTTGTCCCATGACGCTTTAACAAAAGATTGAAACAGTTGACCATGATGCTTATATTCATTATTTTCTTTAATAAATCACGTGGACGTGATATTTTTAATGCAGCTATCTAATCGTATATCCCCTTTAAGTTATATTGCGGACTATGACAATGAAACTTTTCGTTTATCTAAATATTTACAAAGTCTAATAGGCATCAACCGCTTCTTAGATAAATTTATGCTAATTAAGCTGTTAAATTTTCCCCCGAAAACTTAAAAGCCCCTTGCATTCTTCAAGACAAACGCGTTCTACCTGCATAGTAAACGAACAAAGAACAATTTCAACTTAGTTTAACTGAAAACTGCGAAGTCACCATACTTCACTAATTGGCCGGAAGTTCAGAACTTTCAAACAATCCAACTGATCCAAAAAAAACGGTTTATTAGAAATGGGGTTTATTTTAAGAAATCCTATTAAGGAAATCTTGGAATAATATTAATATTTTCTCTAGGGACACCTTTAAATGATTCCTCCGGAACTGAACTGAACGATGACCATTTTCAATTCAATCACAAAATAGGTACTAATTTACATAGGAACAATCCCTTATCTTATACCGAGCATCGGATAAAGATCATGGTCCAGAAGTTCAACCCTCAGGTCAAGTTAAGGCTAATACCTCACCAATTATTCAGGATAAGAGATGCTTTCGATTCTCGACTAAAAACATCTTGTTCTATCAATTACCTAGGATCCTAGGACACTAAAACATTTAATGTCGTAGAAAAACTGTGTTATACGAGTCCTGGACAAAAATTTGGTAAGGATTTATTGTACCCCCTTACTTCTACTCAGTTTCTGAGGAGAGTTTCAGAAACTAGTAGTTCCTTTAGTCCTATTTAGCGGAAGAATTTAAGATGTCTGCAGGCTTCAATTTAGGTAAATGTTCCTGTTCTATCCAGTAATCTCCCAGGTGCTGTGCTCTAGGATTCTAAAGAGCTGTGCAGTTGGAAAGTATGTGGATGGAGGTTTCTTCTTCCATTCCACGGAATCTGCATTCTTCTACCTCCACTATTTCAAGCTTTTTCAGGTGCCCATTCAGGCGATAATGTCCCGTTAGAATCCCTGTTAAAACTTTTAGCGCAGTTTTACTTTGACTTATGCATTGATCTCAACCCAGAAAAGTTTTTGATTGTATAAGCGCTACTATATCTTTCCAATGGTCAGATCTTTTTTTCTCGCCTTTCCAATATTACATTGGGGCTTATTCCACAAAAGGGTTACCCAAGAAGGGTAATTCAGTGCCCCTCTTTGCTAGTTCATCTGCTATTTCATTTCCTTCTATTCCAGTGTGTCCTGCAATCCATAGTAAGGTCTATATTGTTATCGCCTAGTTCTTTGAGTTTGTCTAGGCATTCCCACACCATTTTGGAACTGATTACACAAGAGCTCAGTGCTTTAATGGCTGCTTGACTATCCGACATTATGATAATCCTTAGTCTTCTGTATCCTTTGTCAATATTGAACTGGACGCACTTTCTTATGGCGTGGATTTCCGCTTGAAAGATACTTGGGGTTTTGCTCAAGCTTTCTGAGTGTTTGGTTCCTGGCCCGAACACTCCTATCCCAGTTCCTTCTATCGCTTTTGAGCCGTCTGTGTACCATTGAATGGCATTCTTTCCAAGTCTGGTAATGGTATTTGGATCCCATTCCTTCTTGTAACGAATTTCTTTGAAAAGTTATACTTTTTCATCATACTGTCTTGTGGCATGTCCCAGGTTGTCTGATTTCTAAGAAGTGAGGAGGTGGTTTTTTTTAATGATTCCCTCTTTACTTAGTCTGCATCTAGTTCTTTCTGCAACACTTTCCACCACCTTATGTAGAGGGGTGAGGTTGAGAATCACTTCCATGGCTGCCGTTGGGCATGTTCTCATTGCTCCTGTAATGCATATACAGGCTAGTCTTTGAATTTTAGAGAGGTTTTCTCTCGTCGTCAATAGACTAGCTTTACTACTTCACGCAATGGCTTCATAAGTGATGATTGGTCTCACTATGGCAGTGTACATCCAGTTTAGGATTTTTGGGTTACAGCCCCAGTTTCTTCCTGCCAGATTTCTGCACACCATCAGAGCCCTCTTGAATATTACAATCTATTCATTAATTATTTTTACCCCTTTACCTGAACCATATCATTATACGACCCTTCAAAGGCTTACATTGTAATTCAATAATGGCCCTACATTAGTGAATGAGAAGATAACAGATCACTTTAACATTCAACTATCCTTTCTATCTTGATTAAATTATTCTATAATTTCATCACCTCGTGTAAACTTGTAGTTCTCACGCAAACTAATCAAAAGCTTCGCCCAATAACAATTTAACCATTTAAATTGATCCTAATAATATTTTCGGAATCACCGTTTAAGACATAGACCGGGCAGAATTTCTGATGAGATCATTTTGCATTTGATCGTATTCAAGTAGAAACGGAGAGGTTTTTAAAATTTTGTGCAATTTTTATTATAGAATATACAGGGCGTCCCGAAATTGAGAGGCATCTAAAGAAATATTTGTTGAAATGTATTTATTAGGAAATGTTTCTTTATGTTAACTTTTGGGCTTATTTCCGCATGCTAGTAGAAAAAATAGTGTACCTAACACGTGCGTAAGGAAAAGTATCATTTTCCGCACTATTTAGGTAAACTACTATTCTACATAAAAGTGATATCCAAGTAGGTACCTACTACAAATTTATTTAAGACCATTTCACTACAGTAAATTGATAACTGACAAAATTTGAAGGTTTTGAACTGGCAATTTTTTGTCTTGACGCGGCAATTTTTTGACGTTTAATATATCAAATCTATGTGTATAAAATTCTATCACTCTGTGATAAAATTCAATATAAAATCTTTGTTAGTTGTGTCTGAGGAAACTAAGTTGTTTATTTATCTATTTAACTGTCTAAAAATTATTAAAACTGTTTCAAAAATTTAAATAAGTATTATTAACATGAATAATACAAGATTTGGAAATAATTCAATAAATGAAATAGAGTACACTTGAGCAAAGTGTACCGCGAAAAACAATGAAGACTAAAAAGTCTGCGTGGGAACAGTTTAGAATGTTTCTGGACGTACGTAATTATACGTTAGAAAAGGATACTTCTGAACAAGTTATAGCAAAAATTCTTGAAGATTATGGTTTTAACATGAAAAAAAAATGGAACTGATTATACTGATGCTAGAGTGTGAAAACACTTTGGAATACGACTGCTCAAATGGTTCAGGAAAAATATTTTCTAGAATTTAACATCAAAATTGATCCATTTAAAGATATTACCTATAAATTTGCTAGATTGGCCAGGGATACAAAACGTAACAAGCTTCAGGCTGAACCTGAAACCAGAGAAAGAAGTTCTAACGCGTTTACCAAAGAAGAATTAATGGAAATGGTAAAAAGCTATTCTGAAGATAATCCTGATGGGTTACAAAAAAAATTTTTCATTTATGTTTGTTCGAATTAGCATGGCGTGGAAATGAATCTGCTAATTGTGATGTTAATTACTTTAAAAAAGAATATGATAATAAAGATAATTTTACTGGCAGGGTAGAATATAATCCAATCTTTTTCAAAACGACACAAGGAGGATCAAAAGCTTTATCTGGCAGTAAGTGGCTGGTAAGATATAATGCTAACAACAATTTGTGTCCCGTTCGTTTATTTTAAAAAATTATTGAAAAAGGAGAATCCAATCCTTATCTAACAACAACGAGATTATTTTTACCAGTACATCCAAATTGGAAGAAAGGAATATGGTACCTACAAAAATTCACCATTGGGAATTAATACAATTCCAAAGTGGACGAAAATATCGGCAGAATAAATTGGTATAGACACAAAAAAAATAAAAATAACCAATCATTCACATAAAGCTTCTGCATTATCTGCATTAGCAAAAGAAGGAGTTGGTGAACAAGAAGTAATTAAGCTTACAGGACATTCATCTGTCCATTCTTTGAAACCATATTTACAATTAAATGAAGAACACCATAGAGAGCCTTCGAGAAAATAAAAATAAAGAAAAGGAATCTTCAGTTTCTAACTTAAATTCATCACAGGTTATGATGCAAAACAATCCCCAAAATAATGCTACAACGTACAATTATAATAATTGTACTTTTTACATAAATAACAAATTTTTTTTTCATAATGATATTATTTTTTTGACTTTGTTTAATTGAAGTTTGCAATGAATAAAACGTTTAAACATATGATTTTTTAGTTTTTTTCTCGTGAAATAGTCATGTCGAATACCACTCAATTAAAAATTTTGTAAGGTAAAATTTTTCTCTTGTCGTATTCCAGTTTGTTGCTTTTAGGTAATTTTGCTCATGACATTTAATCCAAAACCATAAAAATGTCATTCGCAGAATTGCCAAGCAGCAAACTTTCATGACAATCGAAAAATTTTGAATCGTCCCATGCTTAAAACTCACCCTGTATAGCTCAGTTGTCGACTGTACTAAATAAAATTAAACGTCAAAATTTTAACAGCTTTTCAAATCTATAAACACACATCTATAAAATTCGCAATCGCGAGAATGACGATTATATATATATATTCTAAAGTGGAAATCCAGTATCGCGAAATCCTCTCCACCTATCATCTCTTCCCTTATAAATTCCGAAATGAGATTCTGGAAGGAAAACTTACTAACTTCCACGATAAATCAAGCGAGCCCACTTCGTTCAAAACTTATGCAAATTCTAGATCACATTTTCTTGCCATGGCAGTGAAAATAAACATCATTGACTTCATTTCAAGTCGCCATAATTTTCTCTCTTGGAAAGCGAAATATTCCACTTCGCTACTGGAATATTCATACGCGGGAGGAAAAATCGGGAAAGTTTACCAATAATCATAAAAACCACGCGGTTTAAAAGTATGTACCACAGCTGAGGATGAGTTATAACGATTTTTATTACTTACATTTTTTCTTTTTATTATTTTCATCTTTCTTAAAATTATCTCAAATTAATATACTATATTTCACCCCAAAAAATTGTAGACATTTTCCCCCTTCGGGTTATAAACTTAAACCACGTTTGAATGCATCCCTTTATGTGCTCTATTTAGGGGTAATAGGTCACTTCGACGATATTCTGTAAAACGCAAAGACCTAATTACAGTAACAGTTTGACATTTTCCACAAAAAGGAATATCGAAAGGTGGCGGTAGTAGAGGCAATGACTACGGGCAGTGTTCAGCTCCACCGCCTCCATCACTCTAATTGGAAGTGATCGAGTTTCTTTATTCCCTTTTACTACGTCTTTAGGCCGATCCGAAAACTTTTAAAAACTTAAAATTAACCCCAACATAATAAAAAGTATAAAAATAACTCGGTTTATTTTTTATAATTTTTGAATCGTTTAGAAAAAATATGGTTAAAATTAAAATTTGGGTATTTTAAAACATCCAGTGACTGGTCTAAATATATTGAAGCAGAGTCAAAGTTGTCTATAAATAAAATTGAAATCGATTGCACAATTACCTTTCATTCCACTTACAATTGTGAATACCATCATTGAATCGCACTAAACAAGAAAACCAAGAACTGAAATGGACAATGTTCAGTGAGCTTTGAATATATATTTCCTTGATTGTCCCATATGAATATTGAACTGTTTTAAATAAAGTGATAATTTTTTTAATTTTATGAAAGTTAATAGACAGACACACAACATTCCAAGACGTTTCTTAAACATCAAGGGAAAGAATATTTATAACAAATTGTGTTTTTCATTTTCGAAAAGGCATTTCCAACATAAAAATTCTTCTCAAAAGACCAGGTTACTGGGCTTCAAAGAAATTCGTTACGGAATTAAGCAACAAGAAGGAATGGGATCCAAATACCATTACCAGACATGGAAAGGATGCCATTCAATGATACACAGACGGCTCTAAAGCAGTAGGAGGAACTGGGAAAGGAACCAAACACTCTGAAAGCTTGGGAAAAACCGCAAGTATCTTTCAAGCAAAAATCCACGCCATAAGAAAGTGCGTCCAGTTCAATATCCTAACGGGACATTGTCGCTGCTTCGTAAACGAGAGAGAGACTAAGGAGGCACAAGCACGCAAGCAAGGCACATAACGAAGCAATGTAACATAACGTAGCGTAACGTAACGCGTAACGGTCAGATCTTTTGCGTCGTGACCTCTGGTCGCTCAAACATAACCTGGCGCAAAGAACTAAAGTTCCAAAAAAGTTGCTTCACGGGGAATCGAACCCGGGTCTACCGCTAAAGAGTCTCGTTTGCTTACTACTCAACCACTGAGGAATATGCAAAGTCTTTATCTATAACGTCAGATGTATTACATAATTTTTGCTTAAAAGGTTCCTACCGTGTGTCCCGCGACACGTTCTACCTTTTTTTTATATTTTAGTGAATTTTGAATCGGTATTTCTCAGAATTAGGGGAATTTTCATACCTAAAAATTCGTAAAATGACACTTTTTTGTTAACAGAGTTTCTTTTGTAAAATTTTCTAGTGAAAATGTGTTGAAATAAATCGAAAATGTACATGAAGTGAACAGAAACTTCCAACACTTTTCAGTAACAACATGCAACACACCAAACTAGGTAAAAGGACTCTTCTATACTCTGGAGACGCGTTAAAAATTAGGGACTCTCGAATTTCCCGGAAAAACTTTTCCACAGCAAACTCTTTTTCGAACATGTTTTAACTAGCAAACTAGATCCAACTTATAATGAGCAAACAGTAAAACTTTGTAATGGTGACAATTTAGTTCAGTTTCTTAGTTATCACAGCAGAGGGTTTTTCTCGATTCACAGGCTCTTTTCATCAACAAATTCATCAACCTGTACATAATTTTACTTAAAAGGTGCTTTATCATGTCTTGAAGAGTTCAAAATTGTTTCAGAAGTTCACTTAACGTACGTTCCACTATATATAGCAGTTATTCCAAGTCTGCATGAATAAATCAAATATAAAACATCTTTAGAGAAATTTTTAAAAAGTCTGCCTCGATGATGCGGTAATATACACTTTAAAAAAATGTTTTCCGACTTTTCAAAGTATCTCTTTATTATGAAAACTACAATTTTTTATAGTGTATGAAACGGTTTTGTAGAAAACAAACTATTCCTCTCTGAATGTTGTAAGAGTTTTAGAAAATTTCTCTCTGAAACTTCAACTTCTGCTAGTATTAATCTTAAAAAATAAGTACACTTCAAGTAGCTGTTTTATATAGTGTTATGAGTTTTGTCTGGGAAAACTTTATACCTATGCGTGTTCCAAAAACATATTTCTGATATTAATTATACAGTAAAAATAAATGCAAACATGTGCTTCAGGCTACTTTAACTAATAATCTGCAAAGAGCAAATAATTTACCCATTGATTCACTGCAAATCAATAATATTCGAGTAAATAAAGGAAAAAAGTTAACATAAATTACGTCCTATTTTCATCTTACGGTTGGAAGTTGCATTTGGTACCTCATTAAACATGAGACAAAGTTCTGCATGAAAACGCGTGCGAGGGCGGAGAAAATGGCCCCAAAAGACCAGAAAAATAGATTTTCAGTCAATATCTCCTAAAATATGGCAGTTAGAGATTTTTAGTTCAGGTAAAAATTAAAGTTTAGTTAATTTTCTACAAAAATGGTCCCTATGATTTTTCTCGAAAATTTGACCGGTTTCGAGAAAAACGGCACCAAGAGCACCTCGAATAATGAGCTTCTGTGCTGTATGCCGGAGAGCACAGTCCGTGTATTTACACATCAGCGGGGGGACAAATTATTCAATAACTTTGTGAAAAATGCATATTTTCTCTTGATTCAAAATTCAGGTGAAAGGGGAATTCTGCTGCTATCATACCCTGTGAATTGAGTCACGCTTGACTCTTTTGGCCTATCGGAACACTGGTCAAACTTTCTGCTCCCCCGCAATTTTGACCTCACCAGGAATTTGTTCCTATTTTTTTTGTATTGCACTAATTTACTCAAAATTTTCTTGATTATGTGTCCTCATAAGGTCCTTTGTCATCCCTGAAATTTGTATACCCTAATTTTTTTTTAATTTTTATTTAATCGTTGTTTATTGAATCCCAAATTTTTGCTGTTTTTGGATCGCGGGGAAATTTTGTGAACAACCATCAATTAAAAATTTATACATGATCCGATTGGTCTCTATGATACATCATTTTAAAGCTAAGAATGTCTACCTTTCGATTGTGCAATTACTTTTTTTGACGAAGTCGTCCATTTTTCAATAAAATTAGAAAACGCGGGCTCAAGGAAAAAACGTACTTTTTTATGGTTTTTTTCTCCCTGCTCTTTATTTCCAACATTTTAACACCTTAACTAGTGTAATGGGGGAATTCCCACCTTTCCATCGATGTATATAAGTCATACCTTTGATACCCCGGGGAAAACCCAGTATATCTAAATGTATACGCTATAATTTATTACTTTCGTTCCTCCGTCGTTCGCCGCGCGTGTGCTCTACGTGGCGCTCGTGTCGTCTGCTCATCTATTTGTGATTCGTGTGAGTCACGCTAGTGTTCGAATTATAAAGACAGCGATAATATGTTATCCCAAGAGGTAGAATTAGAGGAAACTGTAGACTCAGAAGAAGTTGTTGACGGGGTAGAGCTAGAGGGAGCTCTAGACCCAGAAGAAGTTCTTGACCAAGAATCAGATGATGACTGGTGACGAACAGATTTATGTTATAATTGCAATGTATTTTTATATACTTTTTTCATCAATTCACGGACAATTAACCCGCGAATCTCTTGTACTTTTGTTAAAAATTTTCTATGTAATATTTTAGTCTATAATGTATTATTCTTGTATCATTATATTAGGTTGTCCCGTTGATAAATAAATAAATAAATAAATGAATATATTTTTCTATAATAAATGAAACATGGAGAACGCTTATAACTCGTTATTCCAAAAACCTCAATCAGTCTGGTTGCAAAAAAATTTGCAAAAATTTGCGGAGAATCTGCAAGAAATTGTTGCTGAGTATTATGGGTAAATATTCTTTACTCTTGAGGCATTTTCAGTTTTCCTTACCAAAAGCCTAATGAACCTAGATTCAGGTCCACTGTTGAGGTCCATCTCGCTAGAATTATTCTTATAGCCCGTTTTCCTAATAAGTAGGTATATCTTGAGGCCTCATCTGAGAGGAAAACAAGACCCTCGGAAACATAAATATCCATCAAAAGTGACTGGTTACAGGGTTTCTCATTTATGGCACCGAGGATTTTCCCAATCTGTAAAATGTGGTGGCGCCATCTACTTGGTTTCCACAATCCAAAACATTGAAAATAATGGATTTCCAACACCCCCCAGCTCAAATTTTGTACAAAACTTGCATATTTCACAAGTCTCAAAATTTCCGGTATTTCAACCCGATTTTTCTGCAGAAAATATTAATGTTGCGAAAAAAATCATGGGGACCATTTTTGTAGAAAATGACCTGAACTTCAATTTTTATCTGAACCGAAAATCTCTAACTTCCATATTTTAGGAGATATTGGCTGAAAATCTATTTTCCTGGTCTTTTGGGGCCATTTTCTCCGCCCTCGCACGCGTTTTCATGCAGAACTTTGTCTCATGTTTAATGATGTACCAAATGCAACTTCCAACCGGAAGATGAAAACAGGGCGTCATTAATGTTAACTTTGCCTTTTTTTCCACCTTCATTTACTGGACTATAACGCTTAACACTGCATATTCACTATTATTAATTAAAATGATTTAATTTTTTTTTTCCCCCATAAAACATTGTTTTAGAATAAACTAGGGCGAGTTAAATGTAAATAATTAAATATGCTTTTAATAGTATCGTGAATTAATTATTATTAGAAAGTAGAAAATGTTAAAGAGGTGCTTTATTTAATTATTAAGTTTATTAATGAAAACGGGTTGAAATAATTACCAGTGTTGATGAAAAAGTTGTTCAACAAATATGTCTTCATAAATGGACAGCTTCAAATATCTATTTCACTATTACAAAAAGTTTAGATGACTAGCTTCACTTAAAGGCAAATAGCGTATTATTTTTATTAGATTTATTGGAAATTCCGTTAGAGTTTCTATAATAAAATTCTTCTGCAACTGGCACTTATATACAGGGAAAAAAATAAGGATAAATCATTGTTCACATAAAAATAAAACAGCTGATATTGTACGACAGTATATCATTTCCACTTCATAATTCGAACCCTTTTCCCCAGTTCATAAGCACCACTTTTCACGTGATATCAATAATTCTTTTGTTTTCAGACATATTATAGACCAGTCAATCTCTAATATTTATTATTTCAAGTTGAAATTACGCTAGTTTAGTGAATAGAAAGTTTGTTTTTTCTACCAAAAGCAGTGGGACTCTGAAAGTTTTATAATTTAAAAAATATGAAGGTGCTTCTATAATCATTACGATATCTCTAACAATTCCAAAGGTATTTACTTTGTTCCATATTTCGCCTAACACTTTATATAATCCTTTCCATTTTTACTTTCGAAGAACCCTGTATATTCCTTTTCCTCATTTGAAAAAACAAAAATTTTTATATCAAGTCTTAAAAAGGTCGTCAACAACTAGTCTGTAAGTTTCTTGTTTAGCGGCAAGGAACAAAGTGCATGGCTGGGTCTAGCACGCTTTGGGTTTCTGAAATCGATATTCGGTTCTCACTGCCTTAGGACTGGCTATACCTACTTTATAGTTTCCAGGGTATTTCTATTTCTCCAGTTCTAAAAGCCATTTAGGTAAAATTTCTTCAACGGAAAATTCATTTATCTACTTAATGTTTTCGATAATGATAAAAATTCTACGTTAATAATTATCCATAAAACAACTGTTTGTTTTCAGGCAATCATTATTTTTTTTTAATTCTTACTAGGGTTATAAGAATAATGAACGCAATTTTAAAATCAGGCGAGATGCAGATGCTTTTTTTGGCTTTCGGTCCAAGTTTTGTTCCTTTTGTACTGCAATTTTCATGTTACCAGGTATAGAAGCCACTCGATTTGTCTTTTTTTTGTCAGAATACATAATTTCATAAATATACATCCAATTTTCCTATTTCAGCAAAGTTCTATTATTTCAATAAATATTTATCTAATTTCCACTTTCCAATCTCGAATTCGAGCGCAACAAAAACATCTTCTGTATAATAATAACTTGATCCAGCTGTTAGTATTTCCATTAATAGTGAGCTAGACAACCTATAATCAGGGATGTTGCGAATGCTGATTTTTTCACATCCGCGGATGCGGATGCGGATGCGGAGTTTTGAGGGCTCACATCCGCGGATGCGGATGCGGATACGGATGTTTAAGATATTATGTAAACCATTATCATCATCATCATCATTTCAGCCATTATTATGTAAATAAAGTCTATTAATGAAGAATTAAATCAATGATAACTTAATTATTAATATTTTTATTGTAATTAAATCAAACATTAGTATATATTAAACACCTATTGGTATATTAGTAATTAAAATTAAAAATGGGAGCATTATACTTAATGAACAGGAGTATTGCCGCCTTTTCTGGTTCGATGCGATTACGCAGAGGTTCATAAATTAAACCCGCGTTACTAAATAATTGTTCGCTAGGAACACTGCTCGGTGGAAAGGATAAAAATCTTCGAACTATCGGCGATAATACTTCAAATTTTTCTCTATGAACACTCCACCAATTTAGAGGATTTTCATCCACATTAATTCTCTTTTCAGTGCGGTAAACGAGTAACTCCTTTTTGAGTACAGCTTCAATTCTAATTTTATCTGGCATTTCTGTACTCTCGTCTTCACTCGACGAATCTAATATCATAGCAAGGTCGTTTTGTAAACATGACTTTCTGTTAAAACCTGATGTCCCTGTTCCTAGTTGTTCCATATCATTTTCCGTGCAATCAGACATTTTTATTCTCTTAGCTCTTTCTTTCGATATGGGTATTAAGAGATTCAAAAACGTCATTCTCAGTATTTATCATCTTTAAAATGTAATCTTTAATTTTTTCTTCAGTCATCGGTGTAAAAAATATGTATAAAAATATTCGCATCCGCATGAACATCCGCACTGAATAATGCGGATGTGGATGCAGATGCAGATGTCCAAATCTATGCGGAAGCTCCGCATTTGCGGATGCGGATGCGAATGTTCGCAACATCCCTGATGTATATACAGAGTGAGTCTAAATTGATGCAAACAAATTCCAGTCAATACAAGAACTATTGTGCCGCGTTGTATTTTTATTTTCTCCTTAGAACCAACATTCCGTGAAAGATAATATTATTATGCTTTGAAGATTTCACAAAATTTAATATTTCCCATACATTAATACGTCTTTGAATGCACTTATACATTTACATATGAAAATAAATTCAAATTTCCTCGAAAAAGCTCATTATAATCAACATTAAAACACAATCCTTGAAGGAGTATTTTAGCGTATAAGATGAAAGAAGAAGTAGGAAGTTCTGTAACAACTACTATGACTTAGTTGAGGTATAATTGAGTTAAATGGAACATTTATTTCATCATGGTGCTCAAGAATCGTGAAAGACAAGCTTATTTGACACTTTATTATTTAAAAAAAGGAAAATTACTGTGGGAAAAGGTTTCTGAGGAGGTAGTTTGATAAATAACATTGTTTTTGTGATAATTTTTGACCAGTGAAATGTAATGTAGACTGTTGCCCTCAAGTTTAGAAAAAAAGGTGGAACGTGTCGCGGGACACACGGTAGGAATTTCAGTTTCTTTTAAGCAAAAATTATGTAATACATTTGACGTTATAGATAAACGATTTGCATATTATTTTGTGGTCGAGTAGTAAGCATACCAGACTCTCACGCGGTAGACCCGGGTTCGATTCCCCGTGAGGAAGTTTTTTTTATTGTTAATTTCATTTTTAAAGAATTATTCAGCTTGATATTAATAACGACAACAGGTAGACGTTTGAAATATTTAGCAGAATATTCATTATTATAGATAATGGTACGGTACCCTTCATGAGGGAGTCCGACTGGCAACATCTACTTATAACAGCATCGTATATTTAAAAAGGGAAACCGTAGCATTATACAAATTGGACATTCAAGAACTGTACGTTTACCACAAAAAATTAGTGGAAACATGAAAGTTATATTACAGTTTATGGAAATTTTTATTTTCTAGATTTTTTCTTAAGTGGGTCGTAGAAAAAATTGCTGTTCGACTCGTGTGGATTGTCCATATCGCACTTGAACGATATAGCCATCATATCTACACTAGTTGCACAAACTACTATTTCTATTAAAATATGCCCTTTTACATTTAAACAGCCTGCCAAATGTCAAATCAATTTATCCATCCATTTTGAAGTTATCGAATTAAAACTTTCAAGTTTTCAAAATTTCAACACCCTGTATTTCGAAAAGTAAATGTGCTAGACCCCTTAATCCTCCTATCATTTTGTCCAATTTTACGAGAGGAATCTACATGCAAACGTTGTAATTACCCTTAACGTTCGAGATGCTTATACCATTTTTTGCGCGATCGTATTGAAATAAATTCGGAATAAAATAATTTAAATTTCTTCGAATGGAACGAAATGTCAAAAGTGACATTTATACTTCTCGATCAGTTTAAAATATATTTTGCATTTTGGTGAAATTTTTTTTATGCTATTTATTACTTTTCGACGTCTGAACTGTAAGTAAATCACTTACCGACGTGTTAAACTTAGAAACCAGTAAACACAACCTACCGTCCTGACAACCGATGCTGTTAATAAACAAAAAAGATCAATCGCGCAAAAGAAATTATGGCAATAATAGTAAAAATTTATCCGAACAAATTCAAGCTTTTCATAGAATTTTAATATAGCATCAGTGGTTCAGTGGTAGAATGCTCGCCTTCCACGCGGTCGGACCGGGTTCGATTCCCGGCCGAAGCATATGAATCGCTGCTTCGTAAACGAAAGAGAGACTCAGGAGAGAGCACACGCACGCAAGCAAGGCACATAACGAAGCAACGTAACATAACGTAACGTAACGGTCAGATCTTTTGCGTCGCGACCCCCGGTCGCTCAAACATAACCTGACGTAAAGAACTAAAATTCCAAAAAAAAACAGATTCTGTATTAAAAATATTGAATAAATTATTATTGTATACAGTATGCTGTAAAATTGTCTATTGTAATCTCTCCATGTTAATATAATTTGAATATTCAAATTTCCTATAAGCCCGCGTTCTGCATTTTAATGATATTAAATTTATTCCGAGTTTCCATGGCACCGAAAAGTATGAAACACACTGATTATCATCTTGAAGACTTCAAAAATAGTCCTTTAATAAATATTTTTCAACAAATTTGATATCAAAGAAAAAGCTCGTAAAGTGCTCAATGACGACTTATCATTCATTCACTTTTTAATGGCGCAATGCTTTTAACAAAAAGTTCAACGTCAGACATTCTGATAGTGCACGTAGTTGTAATAAAATTGGAGAATAAGAAAGGGAACTCCTTTAGAATAATCAAGAAGTAACGGAGAAGCCAATTTAAATTTCAACTTCGAGACAAAAGAGAAATTCGCACTTGAGACGATTCTACAAAAACGAATAAAAATAGACATTTTCTATTGAATCTTTATAATGAGCTGTCACAGATAGATAACCATCAAATATTTATAATGTAAATTTGAAGTGACGTGTTATTTTATGGATTTTACAAAGTTTTGGGATGGAATTTCACTGTAAAAATGTTACTACTTTTCGGTGTAATATTGTAATATTTTAAAACTCGCATTTTATATCCATCACCCAGCAGCAACATATGCCGCTGACTCTGCATATTTTCTAGAAAATAAATTGTGCTACGAGAAAACGAATTTATTTTTCAAAACAAAAAAGCGAAACGTATTTATAATATGTAATGAAAATAATAATTTATTCATAAAAAATAGTTATTTTCTCCAGATGACATTAAAAGCGGTCCACCTTTACTGCCTAGGCAGAAAAAGTTCGTTGCTAGGCAACCTTCCAAGTAATAATTTAAATCAAACTGGTTATTAAAATTGACAATGACATTAAGAAAACTCAAAATGATGCTGATGATAATAAACTGGTTTTATTGCATTAAAACTACAAATTACATAACGAAATTTTCATTTATTTGATATATTTATGGTGAATTGTGAACAATTATTTAACACAAATGAACTCTGTCCACTTCCCTCCTTTCCAGTAAAATTAACAACTTTAGTATCCACACTTGATACTCCGGAAACGCCAGAAAATATTTTATCTCCGATGTTCGACTTATTGGCTAGCGAGTCCTCAATATAGCCCTCCGCGATAGCGGAAGACTTCCATCCTCCATGTTGCTTCAACATTGTTATGTCCCCACCAAAATGCACCAACAACGTGGCCGAAGCAGTGCCCGGTATACTTTTTCGCATGGGATAGTCCCAGAATAGTAGCAATTTCTTCTGGTATTTTACCGAATTTGTGAATGCCAATGAATTGATGATGTGCTTTACCGTTCGCATACTTATAGAAGACACGCCGATTATTTAAATTCGAGGGTCTGGAGGCTGCATATTTTCTGTAAACGCTTAAATATTCCGTTACTACAAAAGATCTTGATCTTTTGGTCTAAGTATTTGGTAGCATAATTAGCAATTTGTCGCCCATATCATTTATATCATCTGTTTTCATTTGCAAAAGCTCATCACATCTACAAGCCCCAGCGACTGCAACAATAAGTACAGCTTAAAATATAAATTGAAAATTAGTTCTTTAATCCATAATAGATCATTTTCAATATATTCCTACCTTCGTAAACAAATACAGTTCATCTGGGGCATCTGATAAAAATTTCTCGATTTCTTCTCTTTGAAAAACTCGGGATTTTTTTGCATGGAAACCGTCTGACTGGCGTTTCAAAAAAGCCCGTAACTTCAGGTATTTTGCCAAATCAATGTTATTTTTTATGTTCAGGGTAGCTTTCAACATCGAATAGGTAGACCATAACGTTGAAGGCTTCATTTTCTTTGAAGGATCGGAAAAATAGACAATCAGCACATTTTCAGAGAAAGATCCTATATTTTTCTTCTGTCTTTCCATGAATCTGCTGTATGTGAGTTCATTTACAGTTCTTGATTTTTCCGGTAAAATATTAAATTCCACATCTCGCGCCTGGTCTCTTATCTCAGGTGGTGTTAATTGCATCAATTCATCCTCTCTTTGCAGTAAATCCATTTCTAACATAACTTTTCAAAATTGATAATGACAAAGTAAACAGTAAATAAACATATTCATCAAACGTCATCAGCGGTAAACATAGTAATGCAGGGACCAGTTACCTTTGATAAAATAATTTAGTTATTTGGATATTGATAATGAAACGCAATTTAAATATGAAAAAGTCGATTTTGCGTGGAATTGGAACAAATTTGAAGAAAAAATTATATGTTTCACACGACAGAAAAGCTTTTGTGCTTTTATGCCTAGTAAAACAAATATCTATTAATAAACTGAAGGTCATTTTAGATTAGACAATTTCTTGTGCAATTTTTAGTTCGTTTTGGAACAATTCAAATTGTTAAGTTAATCTTTATAATTTGTGGTTATGTATTGAAGTGGTTGAAAAATATGTCTTTGAATAAACTAGAGATTGAAGAAAATCTCAAAACATGCTTGTTTGTACAATGTAAGGCACAAAGATTACCATTACAAATAGTTAAGAAGCTTAGCCGTGGAATATGTAGTAGCAAAGTTAGGCATCATTAGACCGTTTCATTTATGGTTTCATTAACCAGTTATTTTGCCAAATCTCATTCGCCTCTGTTTTAAACTTAATATTCGCTTAGTGACATGAGCAGCCGTGAAAATTAATAAATATTTCAAATTTTCCGGTTCCATAACTAACGACATTTTTGAATTTGAAAAGTTTATATTTATTTTATAATCAAATCAGATCACTGCGCAGAATCGTGAACTAAATATTGTTCAATAAATTGGTATAGTCTAAAATAGCTAAAGACAGTTGGTCAATATTTCATACAAGAAAACTATTCCAAATATTGTTACAAAACTTTCACTAGATATTGCACAACAAATTGTCTAATCTAAAATGACCTTAACAGGGAAACAAAAACCACACGAAGTAAAATCACGTAAATATTGAATGACCTAGGCAAGCGGATAAGGTTGCGAGTCGTCCAATACGCAGCCGATTTGGAATAGATCACGCGTGGTCTTTAGGTGAGCTCGGAATAGATTTTTGGTGCGGTGATAGTGTAGTGCGGATTTTAGTCACGTGCTGATGGTGTAAGGATGGTGTGATCAGTGTGTAATACCTAAAGCCGCGTCCACATTATGTCGAATGGTGTCGATCGACAGTGCCGATCCAGTGTGGATGGTCGCCCGACATTGTCGATCCATAATGTGGACGCAGCTTTACAATAAAGATGTCGATCGACACCATTCGACATAATGTGGACGCGGCTTAATACACCACCATTTTGTACCGAGTAAACGCTGTCTCATCATGTTTACACCATTCATACCCCGTAATTACGAACGCAATAATAGTGTGCACTATATTTTCTCTGACCAATTAATGACCGCAACAGTGTCAATAGTGCCAAAAGTGTTAACACTTTTTACCATTCCGAACTCAGCTTTTCTTTACATGCGGTTTTTCTTGTTAAATTTTTAGGAAAGCAAATTAATGCGTCTGCCAACCTTTTCGCGTTATACTTTTTAGCATATATACCTAGTTTGTGCTTCTTATACTATTAACAAGTCCTTGAAGGATAGGAAATTAAAAAAAAAACACGACACCGAAACTCACCCCCGACATAACCGAACGTTCCAAGCATTCTATTAGACCATAAATAACTCTCCAGGTAAAGGTAGATATTCAAATTGATACGAGCTCCTTCGTTCAATTATTCCGCCTTAATGATCCAAATAGAACACGAGCATATTTATACCATAATTCAAATTTAAATACACCCTAGCTAGGCATTCTCGGGCAACATATTACTCAAAGGATTCAAAGAGATTGAATTGAAAGATACCGTGATTACACTGTATCCCTTGAGGGACTAAAAACCTTTCGGGATATTTGAATACTTCTCCTTTTTGATATTTATTGAATATCGTTATACTACCGGGGCTATTCCAATATATGTCAATAACTACTATTTTTTTTACTGATACACGATATCAATTAAATTGTATCACGGTTTAATCATTTCACCAATAGGTGCCTCCTTTTCTCCTTCCCTTAATCGAATCATCGAACTGAAAGGAATAAATTGCAATTTTGTAAATGGGAAAAATTACTCAGCCATGATACAAAACTTGCCGTACTAATTGGAAAAAAACAAAACTCCGTAAGTACATAGAGAGATACACCGTAATGCGGAATTTGGATTAATTAAAAACAATCTTTTTAGAAAAAACGTCATTTGATGATATTCGTAGTTTTAGGGATTTAAGAGGAATTTTAAATTGTTTGGGACCGTATTTTTATATGTAGCGTTGGTTGAAGATATTTCAAGCAATGTGTGCCCAAAAAAAACGCCTCAGCTCAATCAGACTTTTTGTTCGGACCGAGATGGGACACTCATGTTCGAATGGCTCCTTAACCAGTACTCAGACAGTGTTGGACACATCCCCCCACGGGAATACCTACCAACCAAACCTACCTCAAACTTGCAGTTACTCCCGTCTTGGAATCACTACCCTAGCATACTTCAAGACGGGCGGCGATCCCTCACACACTCTCCTTCATCTCCTCCCTTCTATCACTCCTACCTCTCACGTGCCATGTCGAGTCCTTCTCTTTCCCTAATCATGCTCTCTACTACGCCAATTATCTCCATCCATTCCTCCTCGCCCCTCAACATAATCTCCACCATATTTTCCCAATACCCTGCCTTCCCCTATTTATTTTCCAACTTCTTCAATACTTCCTCGTTCTTCCAACATCTAAACACATGTCCCACATCATCTTCCTCTTCACATATCTCGCACACTCCAGTTTCTCTTTTCCCAATCTTGTGGAGGTAGCCCACTGAGCACCTGCGTCGAGAAGTAGTTCACCTCCCCGAATTTCCGGCCCACCCAATTTATCCTGCCCCCAATCGCTCCTTCATACTCATCCCACCTTCTCTCCATTTCCTCATCCATCCATTCCTGTACTTCATCTCTGGTCGCACCCCTCCAGCGTTTCTGTCTGGCTTTAGCCATCAAGTCATATGGATAGGACCTTGATAGCACCGCTGCAGCCAGTCCACCCACTGTCCTGTACGCCTGCACCACCCTCAGGAGTATCCTTCTCTGCACCCACAGGAGTGGTCTAACCCTCGCATTCACCCCTGCTTTCTCACCCCACACTTCCGCGCTATAAAGCATACTCTGCTCTACCGTTCTACCAATGACCCTCCTCTTCCACTCTCAAGGTCCTTTCACATTACCCATTAATCTTCCCAGCCATGCTGCCCTTACTTTTGCCTTCTGTACAGCCTTCAACATGAAGCTCGATCAGTTGTTTTGAATTCTACACGAACTATTGGAAGTCCGGGTCCTTTGGGAACCGCTCAAATAGTGGTATGAAAACTACAGGATTCACTGGGATTATGTTTATTATGTAACTTAAATAGGCTGTACTCAAACCTGTCATGTTAATTAAATACTATAAATAAGATATAATATCGATGATTGACAATGAATTACATTGAAATGTGTGTGTACCCTCACTTATCTACCTCATCAGCATATATACTTACTGTCCTAGGTCATCTATCTTTTTACATGACAGTTCTCTGGCCTCCCACTGGCACGTTCATTCTTACCTAGCTTTTAGTCATGACCTTACTTGTCTATTTACTAATCGACAACCATTAAACAATAACTAACTGCATTGTTTTTAAAATAGATATAATTATTTAATGATAAATAATTTCAATGAATTTAATTCTTTTATGTAATGCCAAAAGACATCACAGTATCTTGGACCCAAAAATGGGGAAAATGCTACTGGAGAAATACTCCAGGCAAAAAGGTGATCACAGCTTCTGATCACCACCCTAACTTGCTCTTGGAGCTTCAGATATCTGATCTCTGTATGATAGACAAAGTGAACAGTATTTTTTTTTATTTTTCTAAAATTTCTTGTTTCTTTTCCGGTTTTTTTTTTCTTCAATACTTACATACATTTTTATCGCCTCTTCTTCTTTTTTTCACTTTAGAAAAGGAGTGAGAAAAAATTTAAAAAAAAGTTATTGCTAGATATTTATTTATCATCGAGATTTATTTATAAAATATATTACACAAGATATCTACACTGTACAAGAAGAGGATTGGTATTTATCTATCCAACAAATTAATATGTATAATAATAAATAAGATACAGGGGGGCATTTACAAAAGATAAACTATATATAGCACCAGTCAGACTACAAATACAATGTACAATAGAGTTCAATAAAATTTACACATAAATATACAAAAAAAATATATCCAACAACATATTTGATGAATTTAATTAAAGGATGTCTTTCACAATTCTTGTTATACAGGGTGTTTCAATGGGAAACGGTTACTAAGAACAATAAATTGATGTTAAAGTCCAATGAAATACCCTGTATATATATATATATGACGGTCCAGCTAAAATATGTTTCACATCTCATCAAATATGAATAAAAATTCGCGTATTGTGGATAAATTATTAGACGGTGTAACCAACAACAATGACTCGACTATGTGGAAAAATTCAACTTTAACCTCCTCAAAAAAAAAACTAATTAATTTCAGAATACTTTGGTTAGAAAACTAATTAAAAAATATGGCGCAGTCGATAGGATGAACAAATTTTTTTTAGAGGAAGTTAAAATATTAGCAAAAGAAATTAAATATTAGAAAACGTGCTTATATCTACTTGCATCACAGACCTTTCGCGGCGTATTTTTTTGTCCAATCCGGCAAATTTGCCGCAACGATTATTTATTATAGAGCAGGGTTTTATTTTTACGGTTATTCGACAACGTTATATATGGTGATATAGTAAAAATATTACAACATCTATATAGTTTATGAACACTGATCTCTACTCGAATTTACGGTTAATTGATTTTGCTGTAAATACGATAAATTCAAAAAAAAAACAGAAACCACACATATTTTTAGCGACGGTTAATTGTTTTTAAAATAATGGGTTTTTAAATATATAGGAACAGATTTGTGGTCGGTCGTGAATTTCGGTGGTTTTCCCAAACTTATTATTTTCATTTAAAAAAAACAACAAATTAAATTAGTTATTTTTTTTTTCAATTTCCTGGTAACAACCGCGTTCTATTTTATTATCGGTTAAGAGTGCCGTTAGATTTTATATACAGGGTCAGCCAAAATATATTATTTATTAAGGGATTGAGAATAAAGTTTTGAAATTTTTCAGAAACTCGATGAAAATTTATGAAAGTCCTTGGGAAGTACTTAGAAGAGGAGCTGTCAAAGAATGGAAGGAGGACGAAAAAAATAAGTGGATAGTGAGTAGAAGAGGTCCCAGAGCAGAAGAGGATGAAGGAAAATATGCAAGCAAGCCTTTAGGATTTCATGGTATGTAGAACTGTTATATATATGAATAATTTTTTAATGCGTGGCTTGAAACAACAACTAATTTCAACCAAAAACATATACAGGGTGTTGCATTAAGAATAAACAGTATAGATCTGTACTAAACATCAATGAATCACCCTGTATATAAAAATCTTAGTTTGCAGAATGTTGGAATTATTTTTTTTTTCACTTTGTTCGTTTCTAATTTTTTTTCCAATTAAATATCTTTGAAATGAATTAATTTATTTCGCGGTTTCAACCTTTCCAATATATCGGTATTTTTAAAAGAATTCCCAATTCCCTTTTGTATATATATATATCGTCGAAAACGGTCACGCTTTTTCTTTATCTGGCGGCAATAAAAAAAAGCCATCAACAGAATAAAAAAAAGTGTACCATAACCATTACGCATTTAGGACAGACTATTTTTGTGATTAGTAGACCCAAATGAGACATGGTTGATTAGATATAAATTTATAGTGTCATTGTTTCGTTTTTCCCCTTCGTTGAGTCTCTTGTTATTTTTGAGTTAATGATGGATGGGCCCCGTCTTCATTATTTACAACAAAATAATCAACGGAAAACGATCGAAAAGGTTTTAATATTTCAAACATTTTATTTGTCGTTAAACTTACCTACCTGGTTAATAAGAAAAGTACCGGGTATGTTTATCAGAAACTATTTTCTGTAAGTTTTCTCCAATAATTTTTCCTCTATCTTGTAAAATAACCGGTAGGGGTAAGTGGGAAGCTGACTCGTTAAAACTTGTTCTAACTTTTGTTCCGCTGCATGGATTTTGACAAACTCAGTATCATTTAAAAGGTAATTTTATGTCTAATAAAATATTGTAGTGGTTTTAACGGTCGCTAGGTGGCGGTGATTGAAGAATAAGTTTATTTTCTAATCTTTTCAATCGCCGCCACTTACCAACCGTTAAAACCAATGAAATGTAACGATGATATGGATATTTTATTAGGTATTAAATTTCCTCCCAAATGATACTAAGTTTGTCAAAATCCATGAAGCGGAACAAAAGTTAGAACAAGTTTTATCGAGTGAGCTTCCCCACTCACCCCTATCGGTTATTTTACAAGATAGAGGAAAAATTATTGGAGAAAACTTGGAGATAATGATCTATTCATCAGTGACAGAGATTTTCTTTCCTTTATAGTAATAAAAAGCAAGGATCAGTAATTTTTTTAAATTGTAATATTTTCACACGTGTCAACATCTTAATAAAAATAAACCCTCGCTCCACTTCAACACTCACTCCTACATACTCAAAAACCAACTAGTCACAGTCTAACATAACCTGGCCGATCGGACTAGTAAATATATGACTTCAAAAAAAAATAAACAATTCACAATAAATGTCAATCAAGTCTTAGGAAAAGATCAATCAGTATTTCAAAAAAATATCCTAAATTCGTGCTTCGCGTTCAACGATTAAACCACACGAGAAATACCGAAAGCATCATAACCACACTATTTACAGCGACCACAGGCGTTGAATTGAACCTGCTCAGTCCTAGGGACTCCTCCACGACAGGACTACTGCTTCGAGATACTTTACTTCGAGCAGCACCTTCTATGTGATTTCCATCGAGTTCTATAATCGGTGTACCTCCCGGCCAACCTTCCGTACTGTATCTCCTGTAATTGCACTGATCGATGACGTGTTTGACATACGGACGGGATATGTTGGGATAGTGCGAGTCCTTGTCAGTATCCTGGAAAGAAAAAAGTCATTTAGATGTCATAATAATTTTATAAATATCGGCTTGGAGGTATCTGTCTGTATCTGTAGAGTAGGGAGGGTGAGTGTGTAGGCTCACAGCACTTAGGCCACATGTGACCCATTGTACATCCTCCCGAGGAGTTGTCCTCCTACGTCATTGTCCATCCTCCCGAGGAGTTGTCCTCCTAGGTCATTGTCCATCATGTCCTTCTCAGGAAGGTGGACAGATCACTAGGAGACATCTTCTTTATATCGGCAATTGTAGGCCAAGACTCACCGAACACACACTCTCTTATTGACGATAACTCCGGACACTCGCATAAGACATGCCTGACAGTTTCATCTTCCTGTTCACACGTCCTGCATAGAGGTGTGTCCACTAGCCCCATAGTATGGAGGTGTTTCCTCAGTTGACAGTGACCAGTCAGAAATCCTACTGTTAAACGTAGGTTTTTCCTGGTCATCGCCAAATATTTCTTCGGCGCCAGCTTTCCAGGGTCGCCCAGGGTGATCCTGGCAAGACTGCATCCTTTGATTCCATCCCATCTCCCAAGAGATTGAGCATGGGTGTATCGTTTGGCTATTTCCGCAATTGTCGAAGTCGTTAAGCCGTAGGTGTCACTTGGTCTTAGAATTTCTAGTCCAGCGGCTTAGAGGTAGTTGGGTAACTAATAGATGAAGAGTGGTGGTACACGAGCAACACAACCACGACTCAATGCTCTACCCATAGACAGGCTTCTATTGCTGTCGAAGCTGGCATCTGCTGCAAATCTCCACGACCAAGGAGTCTGCAATCTCCTATGGTTTTTGATCAGGGATCAAATTTTTTGGGAGCAGCTTCGCACCGACTTTCTTCTTGTTCAATTCGTCTTTATCAGTGTTTGCAATGTTAACAATTGTCATTTGATTTGTAGCCACTGGTTCCGAGAATTTTAACAGACCTGGATGTTGGTCAACTTTGGTGCTCCCTCGACCTGCAGAAAGCCGATTGCGAAAAGACGCGCAAGATATGGAAAACTCTCATCATAAGCCTACTTCAACAAACACAGCTACTCTAGGACTGCCTCTGCGCGCCAGGTTTTTGATGATATATAGATCATCTCACCCAACATGTGACGGACCTGAAGCACGGCCTATGTAGTCCACTAGTAAGGATGGTAAGTAAGTAAAGTAAATAACATAACAATAGCTATGCAAAGGTAGTAGTGGAGAGGATCTTTAGGTGAAAGAATTAGAAAAATCAATGATAATATCAGTTTAAAAAACTTACTGGTAGTAACGTTGATTGAGACGTCCAACACAAAGGCTTGAAGGATCCCTTCATCGTAGCATCTTGGAAACTTTGAAATTGGTTGTCCCAGTCGTAGGATACCAATCTCGTTTCCAAAGTCATACCGGCTAGTTCTGGTGGGGCAGTTATCCTTACAGGATTCGATCCGCTGTAACAAATAATTTTCATTTTAGTTCTAAATTTTGAAACTGCATGCGAAACTTGTGTTTAAAGAAAAAAGACAGAGCATGGTAATAACGCTGACAAACGAGTTTATGAAACATTTCGGAAAGTTTAATACGAAATTTAAGCGGTAACGTGGAAGCTAACAAAAAAACACGTAGTAGTTTGATGTTGTCTCTCATAATGTTAAAAACTTTCAAAACAAAGTGCGAGTATGAATACTAGCAAAGTTTTTCAAAGTAGGTAGTTTAATCTACCCAATATGTATGGGTAAAGTTGTTGATTAAATTTTCCGAATTTTTCCTCAACTATTTTCCAATAAGTCTGCCTGAAGGACGAGTCGCACTAGGCTGATTGCCGTCCGAGATTTGAGAGAGCTGCTAATGCTAGCTTGTTGTTTACGTGCCTTGAAGGCACTCCCAAAACGTTGACTGGGAAACAGTGGATGAAATGCAACAATAAGCATCAATGAGACTGTCAGCGTCGTTGCAAAATATCATGATCACAGAAAAGTGTGTAGAAATATCTATAATGGTTGGAAAGTGTCACCAGAGAACAGGCAAAAGATTAGAAGGCATTTGTCAAAATTTACGGCAGACCAAGATGGGAAAACTGTGGGAAACGTAGGAAGAAGCTTGATAGGTGGAGTTGAAAGAGAAAGCCAAGTGAAGACTCAGTCACCTAGAGAGGAGAATACCGTAAAACACATCCTTGGGGTTGACAGTCGAAGCCAAGTGAAGACTCAGTCACCTAGAGAGGAGGAAACTGTAAACTGTTAAACAAACTAAGTCTTCACTTGGCTTTGTCTATCAACTCCAAGGATGTGTTTTACAGTTCACAGTTTCCTCCTCTCTAGGTGACTGAGTCTTCACTTAGCTTCGACTGTCAACCCCAAGGATGTGTTTTACAGTTTCCTTCTCTCTAGATGACTGTGTCTTCACTTGACTTTGTCTGTCAACTTTGAGGATGTGTTTTACAGTTTCCT
>CAJUYG010000080.1:229794-277878 GCA_910591675.1 Galerucella calmariensis | reverse complement strand
ATGGGAAATCTTGCGCAATCCCGTGAAATCATGCGAAATCTTGCACAATCATACACAATAACTAGCAAAATAGTGAAATTTTCCGGTACTAAAGTCGCGCGAAACACGGTAAATCACGCGAAATCATGCGCAATCACGCGAAATCTTGCGAAATTACACTATTTGCGAAATACTGTCACATTTTTGGAATTAGGTGACCCTCTGTTCACACATAATTCTTAGAGGTGTGTCCAGTAGCCCCATAGTATGGAGGTGTTTCCTTAGTTGACAGTGACCAGTCAGAAATCCTGATGTTAAACGCAGGTTTTTCCTGGTCATCGCCAAATATTTCTTCGGCGCCAGCTTCCCAAGATGATCCTGGCAAAACTGCGTCCTTGATTCCATCCCGTCTCTTAAGGGATTGAGCATGGGTGTAACGTTTGGCTAGTTCCGCAATTGTCGAAGTCATTAGGCCGTAGGTGTCACTGGGTCCTAAACTTTTTAGTCCAGCCGCTTCCTAGGCTGAAGAATCGGCAATGCAATTACCTTTACTCATGTCATGCCCTTTAACTCACCTCAGCAAAGAACTTTTGACTGAAAGTAGCTCAAGGAACTGGGTAAAGTAATCATGATAAAGAGAACCAGAATAGATCGTTTCAGTTCCAGTGAATCTACATTATTTAGAAAATTTGGTAGTTGTCGGTGCCGATGTTTGATATTTTAAAATAATCCTTGGTAAACAGCTAATAGCGATTCGCTTTCTCAAGGATAAAAGAGCCAATAAAAGATTAATGGTTGAAATAGAATCGACGACAAAACGGTGTATTCAGTATTATAATAGGATGCAAATTATAGCAATTTATTCGAAATCGTTTACAAGTATCCTTGTTTCTTGAATATATCCCCTTAATAACCCTCCTTTTATACTTTAATCTAGGTCAAATGTTAAATTGGATTATAGAACCGAGAAAGTTTTTAAAGCGCCCTTTTATAAGCCCAGCCCTTTTCTAAATTGTCACACTCGACGTTAGTATTTAGGGAGATGACGCGAATGTCGGGACTGTTTTCATTAATATTTCATCAAGTTAACTTGTAATTATCTACATTTGATGTTATTATGTATTTAGGAAGGGTTCTTCTACATTTTTTATTAATCTGTCGCCTAAAAAAAGAAACATTCGACCTCGATACCAATCTACTTTCAATATTGTTCAAGATCCTTTCCACATCGTTAATAAACTACGATTTTCCTATATTAACATTATCTTGTTATTTATTATTAACCAATTATCTGTCGTCTATCTGCTTCTTCCTATATTAAAAACGAACCATCTGGTTTTCCTCTTCACTGTACATACATACTAGTTAGTAAAAAAAAATTGACGTCTAAAAGACGTACTAATAATTTCTTCGATCTTTCACTTCCTACTATACAAGGCAAGTAATCACTGTATAACAAGTTGTATTTAACTTGTCTTCTATTCCATAGTTGTCAGATTTATACAAAAATCTTATAAAACTTCATCCGAATTTGTTATAAGCTTCCATTTTAGACCAAAAGTACAAGTTATTAGCAATACAACTGATTTTTTACCAGTGTATCGATTTCTCAAATTAGAAAAAAAAATCAAAAAAATCAAAAAGGGGGAGAAAATTAAAAAATACCACTGTGTAGGGGAAGTGTTTTTCAATAATAAAGGTCTCCTGCGGTTTTTTCGTCCGATCAATGGTTTGTCCGTGGAAAATTCGGTAAACTAAGTATCTATAAAAATTGCTATTTTCGCTTATAATACAAAAAATCATTGAATCCAAAAATGTATGTAAATTAATTAATTTTGTAATTATATATTCTTAATCTTATAAGTTTACCCACATTTCTACGCAAACCCCATTAAAATTACTCCAGTTTTTTCAAAGTTACAGTATTTAACATATATATTTTCTTGTAAATTCAAGATTCCTGAAATCTTATATTATATTATATTATATTATATTATATAAAAATAAATATTAATTTTTATGTACGTTGGTTATTTTACTTAGATTTTAGATTGTATTGTTTCAAAAGTCATGTATTCGATTCAAAGTTGCGGTAAGTATTAATTTAGGAAAATGAAATTCAAAATTTTTTTAATAAAATTTTTTTTATGAAACGCTGCGGCATGCGGCCCCCCTTTGCTTGCGGCCCTAGGCCGCGTCTAGTTGGCCTAGTGGTAAATCCGGCACTGTTTCCTCTTCAAAACGCCGTATTTCAATTATTTATATCTACATTATATCTGTACAACAGTTTATAATGTACTCTGCCGCGCTTCAGAAAATAGAGTCGCGTGGATGCGGAACACTTACTTAGTTTTCCGAATTTTTTCCGGACAAACCATTGCTCGGACGAAAGAAACGCATAAAACCTTTTTTGTTGCAAAACACTTCCCCTACACGGTAGTATTTTTTATTTTTCTCTACCTTCCTCCCAGCGCGAAATTTTTTTTTCTAATTTGGGAAATCGATAAGCTGGTAAACTTTTTTTATATCAATCTACATACTTGCTAATTACTAGTACTTGTTACCCCTATCGTCTGGCCTATTGATAAAAATTCTAATAACAAATCTGGCAACATGGAAAATTTTTAATTGATATTTGTTATAATGGCATGCAATTAATGTTACTGTCGTTAGCTAAAGTAACGATTCTCACGTAATTTCTGAATTCCTGTTAGATTTTTATTATAAATATCTATGAGACCATGTAGATACTCGATAGGTAACTACTTTCTCACCGTGGTTTTACTATAATTACGGACTGGTATAAATAGGTAGATAACTGTCAAGTTTTCATTAGACTTTTTCTTATTGGAAAGTTATAATAATAATAATAATACTTGATTATAAATGGTAGTTTGTAAAAAATAACTTTTTCCAAAAATGTTCCATTCTTTTATATTACAATGCCGAATACGGACCTGATATCGAAAGGTCATCGATGATAAATCGTCAATAACTGAACAGGAAGCCGTACGGCATTCGAGAACCGGGAATCGTTATAGTCCCTAAGAAATTCCTCAAATATTTGCTTAGTTTCCGAACCCCATAACGTAATTCCTACTCACGCGTCTGAAAAAGCTCGCTACCCACTTTTCTAACTAGAATAATTAGACTGTGTATAGACTTCATCAGTTCAGGTAAATATTTGATTTTTTGTTACATTTCATATACCAAAAATAATCAATAACAAAGAAAAATACGACAGGTATGATATTTATATACACTTCCATCAACAAATTCAATTTTCATATCGAATAGAATGAAGATAATTTATTTCTTTGTCCATTAAAAAATTGTGTTTGATACAGGGGTTCCTTTTTACTGAAGTATATATACGAGTTAGTTGGATCGTGACAATATTATCATACGGTGGATATACAATATATAAACCCTGGGTGGTCAATTTCACAATGACTCACGTATATAGTAATACATAAGCGGAGGGGAAAAAATTATCTGAGAATCGATGAATAGAACCCCTCGGTGAACGGCAAATATTAATTTTTAGGTGAAATATGGTATTTTATTTAGTAATTTATGAAAAAAAAAGGGAGGAAAGGAAGTAGGTATGTCACGTATTTGAAATACTGAAAATATACATTCATAAAGGACTATGATTCGTGTCTTTTTCTTAACGAGTTTATCCAACTCACTCGGAGTCGGCTGTATGTAAGACCTTCAGAGTTTTCCCAACATGTTCGGATAGAGAAAAGAAAAAGGGTTTTATTATGGCTAAGAAACGAGCAAAAGAGTTTGTGAAGTATACACTTTTGTTCTTGTATTTTCAGTTAGTAAAAATAATATTTCTTAAAAGTAAAACTGATACAAAGTTTATCAACTCAAATATGAAGCGGGTACTCCTATAGCTCCAGTTCTACTTAACCGATTTTTGCAAACATTGCCAAGTGAATTGTAATAAAAACTTACTGTAATTGGAATATCATGATGGTCGCAAGTGTCTAGCCTTCTTCTGAATCTCAAAACCGTATGGGTGCTATTTTCGTATCCTAAGAGAAGTTGGTAATCCTGACTAGGATCCACTTCAGGCTCTCTGTCTATTGCACTTCCAGGCGAGTCTTTAACATGACGGTCCTGTAAAAAAGAAAAATAAAATAATATAAATATATAAATCAGTATGAAATTTCAATTCCCAATTGCAAAATTTACCTAAATAAACTTTTATATTGTATAAAATTAAGCTGTCACGGATATTAGAATCAAGTAGAAAGAAACCAAGAAAATAATTACACCCTTCGCCGTCTTCCATATGGCGCTGCAGATTTTCAATCCGGTTTTTGTAAACCCTTCGCGACCGGTACTTGTATTCTTAGTTCAACTTTCAAATTCCATTTAAAGAAAAAACATTGTGTATAAAAAATTAGTAAATAAAAATCCGCAATGCAGAAGAATCCTTAAATCATTCAAAAACAGAAATAGATCTACTGGGATATTCCATAGGAAAACTGCACATTCCTTCTGGAACTTGTAGAACAATGATAACATGAATTACATCAACTGGTTTGTAGCACTGACTCTTATTTGACGGGCTTATTCCACAAAATTGAATAAAATAGGTAAGGTCGTAACAAAAACTTAAAACTAAGTTATAATAGTACTAACTTTTGGCTGGCAGCAAAGTAAGACTGAAGAATAAATCTAGATGTAAAGTTCACACTTCACTTTATTGAATTGGAACACTTTCATTAGTAGGGATATTCACAATTATAATGACCGAAGCAAAGTAAGAAGATATTAAGACCAAGAAAGACAGAATAAGAGAATTACTAGATAAAAGAGCTGGAAATAGGTAGAGGAATTGACACAAAATAGACGACATGGAAGAAGTACACCATCAAAGGTTGGAATCTTAACAGAGCTTTCCGAGAGAATCCATATTTTGTCACGAAGTAAACAAGAAATAAGTCGAGACAAAATTTGTCTTCTCTCGGGAAGCCTCACAAAGAGTTTTCATAAGATAGGTACATCCATGTCATTTGAAAATACCGAGGAATATGTGAATCTCAATACGCTCTTACACCCATTTAGATCTTGCTGAAAACTTAATTAGTGAGTTTGTAATGGTAATATAAACCTAAAAGATCTATTGTGCCCCCATACTTCTACTTAGGTTCAGGAGAGTCTCAAAAACCAGTAGCTCCTTTAGTCCTATTTCCCGGAGAAATTTTAGGATGTCTGCAGGCTTGAACTTAGGTAAATGTTCCTCTTTTATCCAGTAATCTCCCAGGTGCTGTGCTCTAGGATTCTGAAGTGCTGTGCAGTTGGAAACTATGTGGATGGAGGCACAAAATCTACACTCTTTTTCCTCCACTATTTTGAGCTTTTTCAGGTGCCCATTCAGGCGACAATGTTCCGGTAGGATCCCTGTTAAAACTCTTGGCGCAGTTTTACTTTGACTTATGCATTCATTTGATCTCAACAGGTTGTAGTCACCCAGAAGAGTATTTGATTGTATAAGCCCTACCAGATCTTTCCAATGGTCAGATCTTCTATTTTTCTCGGCTTTACAGAATTTCTCCCAATATTACATTGAGGCTGATTCCGCAAAAGGGTTCAGGCCCCCAGAAAGGTATTTTAGTCCCCCTCTTTGCTACTTCATCTGCTGGACCATGGCTAGTTACTATAGTCTGTAGACAAAGCTTGGACAATAAAATGTAAAGAAGTCTCTGTTCCGGACAATGGGAAGATATCAAATTTCATTATTATTTTTGTAAATTTTCAATAATTTTTTTTATTAAATACATGACAACGTGGTTTTTATTACTCAATCACCAAATTGTACACGATTTTTTAATATGATGTTGATAATATTTAACCACCCTTCTCGTGTTCCGTATCGAATGACCCTCGAACAATTCCAGTTTGACTTATCACAAATTATATGAGTAGAAACCCAGGACGGTATAATTACTAATTCTCTAACTTCCAAGAAAATTTATCTTGCTGGTATCAACCACATTACCAGTTAAAAATCTGATATAAAAAAAGGCTTGACTCGGTCGTAAATAAAAGATAATTGTTATTTCGCAAATAGCCCTCGAGTCGAAAACGGCCAACTTGCTACCTAGTCTGGATTTTATGACACGTGACCGACGGTTCCGGGGTCCTTTCGAACGGTGTAATATAAGAGATTTATTTTGACTCACTTCATAAAATTTCGACATGCACACTATACTTACAAGCACACAAAAAAAAAACAGAAAATTACATGTTAATGTCATTAAAACGGATATTTAATGATAATATTTATCAATAAGTCGTTAAAATTTATAATAATATATTAGTTTTGACATTGATGATTTTACGTTAGAAATTATCACTACTAGAATAAAAGTATTAATTATACATTGAACTTCAATAAGGGCAGATAGCTGGACTAGTGATAAGCTATAAAAAAGTTGACAAACGACTGCAATTATGTCGTGTTCTTTTTTTTAATTAGGATTACTAGTGAAAAAAGAAGCAAAGACAGAAGTATAGGTTATGCAATATTGATTAACTTAGGGATGTTTACCCAAGGATAAGCCAATCAGTGCACGAACTGCTGGGAGTACACCAGGGAACATAAGGGATGCCTACAGGCTAACTGAACCAAGATAAAAATAAGTTACGCCGCTTAACAACAAACAAGACGAGATGCCCATATCGACGAAGCAACAAAATTGTTAATCGATATTTCAAGTATGGTCAGCTAGATATAGCTAAGGTCCTAAAACACACACAGACACACAACAAATAAGACCAAAGACCGCTGAAGATAAAATAGTCATCATTAGAAGTTAGAAGAGAAGTTGAAGTTTGTCGAAAACACTGAAACGCGTGTTCATCACCTTAGAAGACTTCTTATTTTGATGTTGAACGAAGGAAAAAGTCGACAAGGGCGATAAATACGTGTTTTAGCTTCTGCTTTTGATTTTGGGCAAACTTTAACTGATACACCTCATTTTTTACTTCACCTAAGATGTGTCATAATATATCTAAGACAATTATAGTGAGTATACATTTATGTTCTATTGAAGATACACTCTGGCAACATTTTATGATAGGTACTATTCATATTTATTACTTTATTTATTCCTGTTACTATCAAAACTAAATTCACTTTGTTGAAGACAAGTTGGTCATTAGTATATATAAAACAATGAAACTCTCAAAATAGAGTAATTACGGAAAAAGAAACGACCAACTATACACTATCAACTGTAATGGAAAAAGTTGAGCAATTTTCTGGAATTATAATCGAAAAATTTCTTTGTCGCTATAGTTATAATATAAGCCTGTTCTTTCTTATCAATATAATGATCAGTTTCCATCAATGAAAATCATCCATAAATAAAAATAGTTTTCTGATTTGTGCGAGCATTAAAATGTCATTAGCAACTTTTTTTTGTCATTTCTACATACCTAATTGCCAACTTACATGCAAATCCTGGTAATAAATTAAATCTAAATTAATGTTTTCAAGCAATAAAAAAATAACTATCAGCCGAACGATATTTTCCCGGTTAAAATCAAGAATTTAAATCTCCACGACAAATCTTTTTATTCTTTTTCGACACACGTATCGTGACGGCTCTCTCCGCACCCTTCTTCATTATCACCTGGTGCCATTTTATTATTTAAAATGTCTCCCGCCCGTATCTTTTCATCACATATTCTTGAAAGCACGTTTACTTTTTGTATACAATGGAAGACAATGTGCCACAGATATTTCCCGTACGGGTATTACACGATGTAATAGGAAGTATCTTTTGTTACAAAAAAAAATCATCCATTGTTATCATTTCGAAAGTCTTCTTCCTCTACTATACTTATTTTGTATTAATTATATCCAAACGCACTCATTAACAAATAATTATCACACCCTTTCATCATGAATTAGTGCTTCTTGTTTCGAATAGTTTTTGGAGACAGTCGGTATATATATCAGCATAGTGGCAGTAGCCCAGACTAGTTTTTGTTATTATGGTTGAAATTTATTACTCTATTAGACAAAGTTTATGAGTATCTGTCCGACAATCTTAAACTCCTCTTGAAATGACCAATTAAGAACTTCAGAATGTGGATAATTTAAAGGACGTTGTCCCTCATACATGTTGTTTTTAATATTGTTTATGAATGTCGTATACGAAATATGTTATTATTAAATAATTGATCATTAACTAAAAACTAAACTGGTAAAAAACTGTAGGGTTAGGTAGACCACCTTAGCTAAACAATGCTATAAAGGAGCCTTCACAGGCCCAAACCCGGTTGATCAAAGTGTAACTATGTATAAGGATATCAGAAAATAAGAAATAGAAAACTAAAAAAAAACAAGAAAACCCAGGCCCAAATCCGGTTGATCGTATTGTAGCTATGTATAAAAATATCAGAAAATAAGGAATAAATAACAAAAAAAAAACAAAAAACCCAGGTTCTAACCGGGTTTCGAACCTACGACCTCTGAGTTGTAAAATCAGTAAATAATTTGATAGTTTTTTCGAGAAGGGGAAGTGAATAGATATAAAAGAATTTTACCTTTACTTTCTTTACCATATATTTTCAGTTGGGGATTTTTTTGAACAGAATTTTATTGGCTGGGGAGATTATGGGATGGGTTTTTGTAGGTCGGGGATTTTTTGGGCGGGTTTTTTTTGACAGGATATTTTTGGACAGGATTTTTAGTCGTGCTACCCCTACTCACATACTCTGCTTCTGTGAGAACTTCCAAGGACTTCACAACTACTGGAGATACCTCCAGATAAACTGGTGGCCTATATAGAAGACACGAAGCTTCAGGAATGGAAGTAGGTAGATAACATGGATAATGGTACAGAGATTCAGTTCAAAAGTGCCTGGGATGTTGAGCCCAACCCAAACGTATAATATGAATGAATGAGCACACGACAGAGAGATTAAATCAAACAAAGCCTGGCTTTTCATGACTTCTTCAAACAAACTATAATACCTGCTTTTAGAATAAAAAAGTTTGCCGCGCCACAAAGGGAAGAAATGTTTTACAACTGAAAATTAGGAGCGGCAAAGAAACAAAGACAAACAAATTCGTCTGCAAAATGTGAGATAGGGTAAATATTATGAATTTTTTTGGAGAGAACGTGGAAAAAGGGTATTAGACAGGTTATTTTGGACGCAAGGTCGTGGAAAAAGGTTTTAAAAGAAATTATTTGACATTTCTGGGGAGAAAACAACGATAGATATAGCGAACGTAATATTTTTAATGCAGCTATCTAATCGTATATCCCCTTTAAGTTATATTGCGGACTATGACGGTATCGTATCGAATTACAGTCGAACAAAAAGCCGACAATTTACAATATCTATTACGTCAAGTACAGTGCAATGTGACGCTCAATTCGTGAAAGAGAATAAGAATTTGCGTCAAATAAAAATTGCTAGTTCTCATGTATCTTATTATACAACTATAACTGACAAAATTGACCTATATTACATTGAAACCGACTGAGTGAATATGGTATCGCCTCGAAGAAAGTTTAATTCCAACAGTGTTTAAGAAACAGCCGGATTAGAATCTTTTGACGAGTCATGTGAATATTTCTAGCGGCGAGCACGTTTCCGTCGACCTGACTTTATTTTCCTGACAGGTCGACTATTAATAATGTCAAAAGGCGTTACCTCATAAACCAACTATTTCATCAAAACATCTTTGAATTATGCGTAAAACTTTGTAGTTTATAATAGAGGAGTTTAGTCTAAGGTCAGTATGGCCAACAAAAAGTAGTTTTTTCTGACAAGAATGACAGTTAAGGTATACCATTCAAAACATAAGATTTTTGCATATTTTTTGTCATTGCTTACATCTATATTGCTTTATTAAAATTATGAATACACCCCCGAAGCGTATATTTTGAAATTTAAAATGACTTTTTAGCTGAATACTCAACACATCGGTGGCCAATAATAATTCTAGGAACTCTTGGCATGTCACCATTTCATTTCTGTTATTCTGTCACAGGTTATGTCAAATGTCAGTTATATTTATTTTTTTTGATATTTGTTTAATTGTGTATGTCCATCTTCGATTAGATTTTTGTAGCATTTCTAATTAGTTGTATCTATATTCGTCTAATTAATTTTTCCACTGACATCTGACGTAACTAGTGGCAGAAAACAGAAATGAAATGGTGACATGTCAAAAGTTCCTAGAATTATTGGCCACCGATATGTTGAGTATTCAGCTGAAAAGTCATTTTAAATTTCAAAATATACGCTTCGAGGGTGTACTTATTATTTTTAATAAAGCAATATAGATGTTTGCAATGATAAAAAACATGAAAAAATCTTATGTTTTGAATGATATACCTTAACTGTCATTCTTGTCAGAAAAAAACATTTTTTGTTGGCCACACTGACCTTAGACTGAACTCTTCTATTGACCTTCTCTATTCTAAGGATTCAAATTAATTTTTCAACAAAATCGATAACGTTTTCGAAGGATAACAAATCTCATTACGGGTATTAGAAAGTTATATTCAAAGACATTCTTACATTGTGTTTACAAGGAAATGTGGGATTTATTTTAATTGGTCTGAGTCATAGTAGGTATTTAGTAACACCATGCCTACAAGTCGTTCGGTATCTTAATAGACACTGCTTCTCGGTAACCGTTCACTAAACTTAAATTACTGTCAGATTGAATTGTTGGGAAATAGTATAATCGACGAAGAATTATTCAGTTTTAAGCGATTCGGATGGTTTTGATTTCGAAGAAGGTGCGCAATAATAATAACACAACATTTTGTGGGAGATCTGAGAATCAAAACAATTATTATTATTAATGTCAACACAAAAAATGTATGACTGAGACAAATTATTTTAATAGTCCAAGATCCCAAAGCGATAAGACATAACTTATTTTCAAATAGATGAAATGTTAGGTTTTCAGTAGCTTCTCGGCCTTGTCGTGTGCTTTGAATAGGTACCTGGGCAGGTATCAGGTGAGAAAGGTAACTAAAAATAAGAGTTACTTTACTCAAATTTGTATGTCTGATTTTTATATATGTTTATCATAAGTGTCAGACACTTTCTGTGAACCAAAACTTTTGTCAGACGCTTTAGAGCTCCACAAAAAATGAATTAACTTTATTTTTACATGTTTAACTTTCAAATATGTTATCAAGGCAACTATTACCAAAGATTACAGAATAAAAATATAAGATGTTCCACTCCAGGACGGTTTGATTCACGTTGCTGTCCCAAACGGACGCCGCTCTCATAAATTATGTTTGCGACTCGCTTTTGTTGTCAATAACGAGACCGGTAGATACCAGATAAGTTCGAAAAGCTTATTTTATTTGAAGCTATACAGGGGTAATTAGAGAAATATATATTAAAATTAATAGGATTCTTTATCACAAAGGTTTATTTTTAAATGTTAATTATTTCGAAAAATGTTCGGGATATGAAATTGAAAAGGCAAGTAGAAAATACACTTGAATTTTTAAAATGAATAAATTCACAGTGTTTATCCAGCATCTTAGTAATTTAATGATATTTATTGATAATCTAGCAGATATTTATCACAAATTCAATTAAATATACTCATTAGCCACCAGAATAATAGGGCCACTAAATCTTAAATTTTGATCTTTAAATAACGCGTATTTTTTGGATTGACAAGGTTAAAACAGTAAAAAGAGAAGCAGCTGCAGGATACCTTTATTAAAAAATTTTATAAATGTTGTAAAATACCAAGTTTGGAGTTTGGTTTATCTGTTAAATTTAATCTATTGTTTTTCAAATCTTTCAATATACATTTGAGAGTAAAATATATACGGACTCTGGTATAGAGACTGGCATAATATTTGAAAGGGAATTGATTACATGGTTGATGAAAAGAAAATTTAGTAAATTCGATCAAAAGGAACTGACCAATTCCCCTTTGATTAGCTATAGAATTGAATTTTTGTGTTTTCTTGTTTATATAATATCCTTATTATAAAAATAAATCCGTAATTTTCTATTAGCAAATATTACAAAATATTTAGTGTTTAAGCTTTGCTATTAAAGAGAAAAATACTAATATGACTTATTGCTCATTTCAACAATTAATTAATAAATTTAAGAAATCTATACAACATAAATATAAAACACAAACAACCAATAAACACCGTCCTAAAATAACAGCGCTCGACGGGCGACGTCCCGTATAATATGCCTAATTAAATGCAAGTAAGGACGTAGCGACGTACTGTACCATCCAAGTCACCAGCGGCATCGGTGCTTTACGCGATAAATTCGAACGAGTGAAACATCTTATATTTTTATTCTGTAATCTTTGCTATTACTAAGTTATATGTGGAACAAAATGAAGTTTATGTATTTTTTGTGGAGCTTTACAGCATCTGACAAAAATTTTGGTTCATGGAAAGTGTCTGACCCTTATGATACTACTTTAGAATATTATTCTACAAAACATGTATAAAAATCAGACATACAAATTTAAGTGAAGTAACTTTTATTTTTAATAACCTTTCTCACCTTATACCTGCCCAGGTGCCCTTAGGCTAGCTCCACAAACACACAGGTATTCAAAGCACACGAGATGCTATTGAGACATTTCATCTATTTGAAAATAAGTTATGTCTTATCTTACTCTATAAAGGACGTCCCAAACTATGCAAAATTTCACGTTAATGCATTTTAAAACTTAAAACCTTATATAATTCCATGAAACAATGCCTCATTGTGTGTTGAACGATTCATTAATGTGATTATTATCAGTTAATAATAAAGGTATGCATGGGTGTGTTGAAAAGAATATTAGTTAATGAGATGTGAAAAAATATAAACAATTCCGTAGGTGTTGGCTGAACATTTTATTGTCCTAAAATAGCTACTCCGGTACTGTGTACATTGAAAAAAGTTGCTCGTAATTAAGCCATACACTAAACCCGTAAATCCAGAGTAAACTACCCGCCATATTAATTACTCCATATAGGGACAACGCAAGAGGCAGTTCTTTTAAACGTATAAAACAATTGCAATCCAATTAAGGTTGACAGTTAAGCGCGCATGCGTATCGTTCTCTATAAATCTACGGTGTATGAGCAACCGTGTGTGCGGTCGACCGTTCGAATAAAAGACACTCCCTAATTTATGGTTTTCTTGTGTCGTAAGGGGGAATAATTGACACTCTTCTTTCTTGTGCTATGTGACCACCTTGGTTCTGTTTTATGTAGATTCGGTAGTTTGCATGACTTTAGAATGAGGTTTTACAACCGTGGTTGTGTTTATCGGTAAATACAATCTTAGACGTTTTATAAAACCGGAACGGTAGTTATGTGCTAAAGACAGAAAAATACTCCGATTTATTCAATTGAATGGTCCCAATAAACAAAATTGGATTTGGCAATTTAATCTATTTGATATAATCTGTCTGCGTCACACCTTGGAAGCATAGAATAGTATCTATTATTGTGTGTGCACTTAGATATTGATTAACTAGGCCATATCCTGATTAAAATTGTTGTTTCGTTATCTATAAGGACATCTTGATTCACACAAGATATTGTGTAGGCAATTTTCCTAACCGTCTACTTACTTGAAAAAAAAGCTTTTCAGTTAGTAACAGTTTTTAGATTTGATATTGTGTTTTCAGATTAAGGCGAACAATAGTATGATAAAATTGAAAAGTGTACAAAGGAAGTAATAGTAGAAATCCGTTTCTTGTTCTTTTAATCGAACGAGAGAAAGTCGATTTAAACTAAAAATAGCATCAAAGAGTTTTATAGGTACACTTTATTAAAAAAAAACAGTTTAAATCGAGGTTTAAATACATTTTCTAACTAAATGATGTATACTAAGTGACAAAGAAAGGTAAACACCCAGTATACTGTACTTTATTTTAATAATTCTTTGCAGGTAAACTTGCTTCAAGTCGAACAAAAAATGATTAAATTTTCAGCCTTATCTGCGGCGTATCAGACCCGTTTTTTCATTTCTTTTTTTTTGGAATTTGCAAATTTTACGATTTTGGAACTTTAGTTCTTTACGTCAGGTTATGTTTGAGCGACCGGGGGTCGCGATGCAAAAGATCTGACCGTTACGTTACGTTACGTTATGTTACGTTGCTTCGTTATGTACCTGCGTGTGCTCTCTCCTGAGTCTCTCTCTCTCTCTCGTTTACGAAGCAGCGATTCATATGCTTCGGCCGGGAATCGAACCCGGGCCGCTCGCGTGGAAGGCGAGCATTCTACCACTGAACCACCGATGCTATATTAAAATTCTATGCAAAGCTGGTATTCGCAGTGCTGGTGATCTACTTGAATTTGTTCGGATAAATTTTTACTATTATTGCCATAATTTTTTTTGCGCGATTGATCTTTTTTGTTTATTTACAGCATCGGTTGTTAGGGCGGTAGGTTGTGTTTACCGGTTTCTAAGTTTAACACGTCGGTGAGTTATTTACTTACCGTTCAAACGTCGAAAAGTAATAAATAGCATAAAAACAATTTCACCAAAATGCAAAATATATTTTAAACTGATCGAGAAGTTTAAATGTCACTTTTGACATTTCGTTCATTTCGAAGAAATTTAAATTATTTTATACGATATTTATTTCAATACGATCGCACAAAAAATGGTATAAGCATCTCGAACGTTAAGGGTAATTACAACGTTTGCATGTAGATTCCTCTCGTAAAATTGGACAAAATGATATGAGGATTAAGGGGTCTAGCACATTTACTTTTCTAAATAAAAGGTGTTGAAATTTTGAAAACTTGAATGTTTTAATTCGATAACTTTAAAATGGATGGAAATAATAGTATTAATTATATTATTATTCTTCAATATCTATTGATAACTGAAACAAATATCATGTTATACAAGTATTCGTGTTCTCACTATGACAGAAACTTTTCCCCGAAGTAATAAAATAGAGCACACACGTATCGAGCATTTTCCTTCGCAATGAATAGCTGTTTTCGACAAGGACCGGACCAATAATACTTTTTTTCCTCATTTTCCCTCGTTAGGAGAAGCACTAGCCTGTGCGTAACCTCCCAGTAGCGATTTATCGTTCTTCCGTTCTTTACTATCTCATTCTAGGTGACTGGGGGAGAACGGGTGTATCTTTAAATGGGACAGGGGGTCAACGAACATAGATTTCAACTGGCGCACTCAATAGGATAATTTTAAGTAGAAGAAAGCAATCTTAAATATTTTTTAAATTATATTATCTCACCTTTTATACCTTATTTTTTTACATTACTCTTTAATGTATTATAAAAAAAAACATAACAATCTGCACTGATAGTAGACAAGCCCTATTAGCCTTGAACAGACAACATGTTATAACGGGGCTAGTACTAGAGTGCCAGCAAGATTTAGCTAACGGCTCGGTAGATAACAATATTATCCTGAGGTGGGTTGAAGGGCACGACAGGATTAAAGGTAATCGAATTGCCGATTCTTTAACCAAGGAAGCGGTTGGAATAAAAAATTTAGGACCCAATAACGACTTCCACAATTGCGGATCTAGCCAAACGTTACACCCATGCTCAATCTTGTCAGTCTTGCCAGGATCACCCTGGGCGACCCTGGGAAGCTGGCGCCGAAAAAATATTTGGCGATGACCAGGAAAAACCTACGTTCAACAGTGGGATTTCTGACTGGCCACTGTCAACTAAGGAAACACCTCCATACTATGGGGCTAGTGGATACACCTCTATGCAGGATGTGTGAACAGAAAGATGAAACTGTCAGGCATGTCTTATGCGAGTGTCCGGTGTTATCGTCGATAAGAGAGTGTGTGTTCAGTCAGTCTTGGCCTACACCTGCCGATATAAAGGAGACAGGATCGACAGGATGGACGAAGACCTAGGAGGACAACTCCTAGGGAATAACATGATTAAATTCGAGAAAATAAGAATGTTACGATTAATTAAATCGGTTTTTCAAATAAAAATGTAATTGGCGCAGTCAATAGAACAACATCTAGTTGTTTTATTTGTTTTAAAACAGCTTCTAGACGCTACTCTAACCTATCGTAGTCTTATCGATTCGAGTCCCTGGATATCACAGGCGAAAAGAAAAATAAATCACCCGAGCCGGAGTTGATTTTTCGGTGCAATTTATTGTAGGTGTTGCATCATTAGAGTTACACCAAGGGATGTAAATAAACTTCAACTTCTAATGAAATTGCAAGGGATTTTGTTAAATCTATGTCACCAGTGTGTATGTTTATTACTAATTGTTTGGAGAAAAATGTGTTTAACATGACTGGATGTTCTTAGATATTGAAAGAAATAAATAAAAAGTGACAAATATGTTGTTTGATGTTGAAACGGACCAGAATTTTTCGCTTTTAGTTTTTGTGCGTCTCCATTGTTTTAGAGAAAAAGTATAAAATAGCGCCAATAGATGATATCTCGTTTGTTCATTACTACTGTGTATTGTATTGCCCCATTTATCTTATTATCTCATTTTTAAATCTCTTTAAATCTCAGTAAGTGGTAATAAACATGGTACTTATCTCCTTCAGATGTAAACGAAATAAAATATGCAAATGTGGCTATCATTACCATTCGTCTTTTAAAATTATTTGAAAAGATAATCTGCTACAAAAAAAAAACTTCTACAGCCTTTTTGTAAGTTAATTTCACACGTAAAGTACACTGGTAAACTTTAGGCAACGTTTCGCCTTCATCAGTGCTTGATTTTCAGACTTTTTTTCACAAGTTTTTTATAGTGTAAGTGATAAATAACAAACCAAGAAAGATTAAAAAAAAACGCCAACCACTGTAATCAGCTACTTGTAATTAATTACATTGTTCCGGAAACTTACAATGTCGACGAGGATTTAATTTAAATTTTTATTTTCCCCCTTTTTGGATTGAGGTAATTAACAGACCTACAACGGGCCTTATCAGATGTTAGGACCTACAAAGTCCCTTATAAATATCCTATCTGAACACATTTACACAACTAGTGATAACTTACGGAAAACAGTTTCAAATTGGGAACCTTTTTCTCCAATTAAAAACTTTCTTTTGGAATATTCAATTGAAAAATATATGAGACAAGTGAAGAGGGAATGGAGGAAGATATTAAGAAAACTAAAAAATGTTAAAATTGGTGAAAGTGACAAAGGGTAGGCGTGTACATAGTAGAGGAAATGATGGAAAGATGTCACTCTTGAAACAAAAGTACAGGGTGGTCGTTAGGTAATTGTACATAGAATTACAGTACAATCTTCACTTCAAAATATTGCGATTCAAACCAACAAGCCTTAATAAAATATTAATATTAAGAGAGATACAGAGTGTTGAACATGAAATTTTAATTTTCGTTTTTTACAATAATGCTTTTTAACGTGTACGCACTAAAATTTGAGGTTGAGGGGTTTTTTGGTCATAATTTTGTACCTATTTCGATGTATTTGTAGAGGGCGCCACATAGGCCACGTATGCGGCATAAATGTGCGCAAAACTTTTTTGCCTTTCACAATAGCACTTCTTTAGTGAAAAATAATTAAAGCCACATCATCACAACAAATACAAGGTATACTTGTTGGTATCCCCAAATCTTAACGGTTTTAGAGATAATCACATTTTACTGTAGGTTAAGTACAATTGCTTACGGACCACCCTGTATATTCGAACCCTGTATACAGTTTTATTTCAAAATAAAATCAATTAAATTTTCATCTAAATTGAATCTGTCTTTATAAAATTGTTATCTACCTCATCAGAATCTCTCGTCGTTTGTATTGAAAGGTGACCAGCAAATGGTATCTTATATCTCTAAATAGATACCATAAATGCCCGTTAACTTTTACTTCTGACACTTCCAAGCTTCCAATTACTATGGAACGTTTGGCTTAACGCAACTAAATAGACCAATAAACTACCCAGATGGTAGATATCTTTTTATTTTAGACCGCATCAACTATTTAAAACTTTTTATCACTTTATTTAGTTTACCCTGTATATCAACGGATAATTGAAACCATTAATATAAATTTATAATGCAAATCCACTGATTAATACCCGCCCCTTTGGATTGTTATCGTTGTATATATAATTATTGTTTTAATTTATTTATTTTGCGTGATTATTGTACGTTCGGACGGACAATATCAATATTGTCAATATGTATTTTTGTGGCGAAAATGTTCCAATTTGTTAAACTAATAATATTATACAGTTAATATAAAACAATATAGTTAGGGAGGCGAGCGCTGTCGAGTCCTATCAAAGTCGAAAGATAAAGTAATTTCAAAAAGAAAAGCTCGTATGGTAAAAACCATTTTAGCGGTGGGTATGGCGTGTACGGTTTTTCAAAAATGTTAAAAGAAACAGTTACTTGGGCATTCTCGAGCGCGTCAGATATTCACTCCACGTATGCCCCAAGTGCCTCTGATAACAACGGTATACTAATCTGCCGGTTTGCGTGGTGGGGGTAGGCATATAAAGTAGTCAAAAATCCACAAAAAAATTTACTCGATCGCGTCAGATTTTCGGGAGGGGTGTTAAGTAGGCCCCAAGGAAGCTTCCTTTAAAAATACTGACGATTTCGGCGTGACGATAAGTGACGTAACGACAAATTTTTGAAAATACAAAAAAAAGTTCTTTTGAAATACTCGAGCGCGTCAGATTTTCATAGGGGAGGTCTATTTCGGTATCCTGAAAGCATATTTTCTTAATCTGACAAAAATGTTGGTGGGTTCTCTTAATCTAACCGAAAAAGGTCTGTATTATACATGTTTATGGCACATTCCTCTTTTTTGCTTCAATTCTTCACTTCGTTTTGCTAACGGTACGTCCAAAAAATAATTTGAGGATCAACAGGCTATTGAATAATATAAATAAACGAAACTTTACATGTTAATAATACTTTTGTATACAGATACGTATATAACTTTTTCCGAGTCCACGAACATTGTCGAGAAGCTTTAGAAAACAAAAATTTGAGATAATGTAATAACTTAATTTAATCATCGTTGTTGCGAATGCCGGATAAACGTTTTTTTTTACAAGTTCGCGACCCTATAACTCGGCGGCGTCAAGGACTCCCTATTCGCCTCCCTAACTAATATAGAAATTGTTGAAATTTACAACAAATAGCACAAAAGATATTTCTAATTAATGAAGTTGATAGAAGATTTCGAGTAAAATATTATAAGCTGCACTTCTGCAATAAAATTCGCCTCAAAGTAATAAGCTCCGACTCGAATGTTAGAACAATAATACAATTAAAATTAATTAGCAGAAAGCAACTTATATCAAGCACTCAAGTCTCTTTCATTACCATTGTAAGAAGGAAATTAGGTAAAACATTGAACACGAATACAGTCGACTTGAAATATTACGTGGAATTCGTGAATGAGGAAAGAGATTTTCTAATTAGAATATTCGTAAAGTGACATGTCTGTTTTTGATTTCAACAAAATTACCTTTTAAATTCGAGCATTTATAGAAATTAACTGTAAAATAGTAAATCTCTTGAAAAATTGACTCGGTAAACCGAACTTTCCAATATCAATTCCCCTTCTACACGTTGAAACTTCAATGCAAGTCAAATTATGCTATTTCCCGAAGTTCAATTTCTCCAGAGTGGGTTATTTACCCATATCCAAGTTTTCGGTGTGTATAAATAATTCATGTTTTAGCCTGACGCAGTGGGAAGAAGGCTTTAGCTTCTTATCGATAGGGCGGTGCAAAAGTAAAACTGTGCCGAATACCCATCACCCGAAAAGTTATTTATTTTCTTTTTTAACTACCCGCCAGCGTGCGTTTAAAATAGAAGGTTAGTGGTTTGTTCTGAGAGAAGGTTAAATTTGGATACAGAAATCTTCATTTAAATGGAAGATAATCAATTCACAAAGGAGAAAACTTCACTAAAAAATGTTTTAAATGACAATAATTACCCGGTAGAATTTGTAAATAAAGAAATTAAGAATATAAAAACTTGACAATACCATATGTTAAGGATTTATCTGAAAGAATTAAGAAAATTGGTAATCAATTCAATATTCGAACTAGCTTCAAATCTAACAATACGTTGAGATTTATACTAACAAAAACGAAACCAAAAAATGAAGAACAATCTTCAAAAAGTTATCAGATATCTTGTGAATGCGACAAATTCTATTTAGGTGAAACATCTAGACCATTGAAAGTTCGAATAAGTGAACATAAAAAATATATTAAAGATAGGGAGTTCTTTAAGTCAGGTATTTGCAAACATGCTTGGGAAGAGGGGCATAAAATTCAATGGGATTCGACAAAAATAATATTGAAAGAGCCCAATAATAAAAGACGAAAAATCAAAGAAAGTGCTTTAATACAACTAAATGCAGATAAATGTGTAGCTAGTATTTCAGCCGAATGTAGTCAAATTTGGTTGCCAATGTTAGAAAAAGAAATTTCCAATAATCAATTACCTGCGTTATCAGGATAGCATCATAAGTTTTTATCCAGGTTTTCTTATGATTTATCTTTGGAACAGTTGTTAATCGATACACACTTCAATACACAAAATCACCAAACTGAGTTATTCATGTTTTGAAAAACAAAAATAATCATACACAAAAAAGTAACAACAAACGCGTTTTATTAACATTTCCAAAATAAGCTAAAAAAAGCGTTATCCCAATAAAAAACCGTTCCTGGAACGTGCACTTCACTGGATTTCATTTCTAGTAGATTATCATACCTTTGGAATGTCATAAAATAAAATATTTTATTTCACATTTTACCGGAGATGTGATCTACTATGAATGGACCTTAATAAAATTTGACAACAAAGTTTTGTAGTCTTAAACTTCAAAATATTATTGATTGTTATTGAAAAAAGAATAATTATGCCACAAGGAACTTACAGATGATAATTAGAAAAATATGGGACAAAAATACTTAAAGAATAGAACAAACTAGACATATGCTAAGCATATCTTCACTATCAAATAAGATTGAAAAAAAAATGATGGTAATGTTTACGAAACACCAAATGTCCGAAGGCAGTGGCACGGCAGAGGGAGGAACACATAAAAAAATGTCTACAAAGTCATCTTTAATATTATTTAGCGATTAAACGAAATTAACTCTCGTCTATTCTCGTTATGCCTCTTAATTCTCGGATATAAATCTTAGAAATTCCAGCACAGACTCTATTTACAAGATCCAACATGCATTTAATCAGCCTGTGACATCTTCCAACATAACGCTGATTACACTTTAGTGTTCTAAAGATCTGAAGTTAAGGACGAGTGTGAAATAGAAATGCAAATTTTCCTTTTATATACTGCTAAGTTCTCTCTGGAGAACAGTGTCGCGTAGATCACATGGAAAGGTGAACTTTAAGAATTTAATTTTATGTTAAATAGTTTTAATTTATTGTCTTTTAAATTAAATTGAAAATAAGAAAAGGATTAAATCAAAAATTACATATATTATTTAACTTTTAATTAAAAATAACTTAAAACAACCACTAAAATTCTCTTAAATAATAAAATTAAATCCATCCTCTTTCGCCTCATTTTCTTTGAAGCTCTTCTCTTTCATTTAGAGGAAATGTCGCAGTCATCATTAAATAATTAAATTTCTCTATTCGAAACCCCTCTTTGACTAGAATCAACTCAGTGGCGGAGATAGAATGTTAAAATCAAAACAGTTCCACATTTTCATTAAAAAAAATGACATTTTACGTCATTTCATTCGCTTTGGTTGCTATGATACGACAGTGTGCTAGAATATTCAACAAAATAGCTCTACCCCCTCCAGCATGCTGTCCAAAATTTTTATCCTGATAATGATCCTCCAATATATGACGTTTTCTTTGAGAAATTTTGTTTGGTAGGTGAAATTTTTTTAGCGATTTGCAAAAATAACCATTTTTCAAATAATAAATATCTGGGTTTTTATTTTACGCCCGCCAATGGCCGACGAATGGACCCCCGGTTTTCCTCGTTCCTTTAATTTGTTGTGTCGTTGAGTTTTTCGAAGAATCCGACCTGATTGAGGTAATTAAATGGCGTACACACTGGCCCGGATAGTCTCTTCTTTTGTTCCTCTTTGTTTTACGACTTTATACAGCATCAGGTCATCGCGCTGTTGCCAACCTCATAAACTGCACGATAAGGAAGAGTACAACTCTTTCTCCACTACTACCACTACTACTACTACACATAAAAACTGATTGAAGTGTTAAAATTGTGGCCATTTAATTTATGTTCGTTGGAAATTGGTTGTGTTTTCACACGAAAGTAATAAGAGTAAATAAAAGGATGGTGAAATGATAAAACGTAAATTTGTAATGAAAGGGACGATAAAACAAGGTGGGAAGTTTAAAAACATTTATATTTTTTTTATTTTTATCATCCTAGCTAACGTCAAACGTATAAAATGTCAGTATATTGCAAAATATTATAAAGTTTTTCAGAAGAAGATATCCAGGGGGTCTATTTACCAACAGTGAGAGCTCCTACGAGAGTACACACTTATAAAGTGCGCATGCGGGCAATTTCGAGAGAGCTCGCATGCGCACCTTTATAAGTGTGTACTCTCGTAGGAGCTCTCACTGTTAATGGATAGACCCCCTGCAAACATTATTGTAAGGAGTTAAAGTTAGTACCTATAGTGAAAACGGTACATAACTGACATTTGAATAAAAACTTCGCTGGTGAAAGATTTTTTAGAATCGCTGAAAACTACATACATATCCTTTTTTCTCCCGTCAAACTTGCATAAGTCTGTCTTATTCATATTCATCTTACGGATTTTATTTATGATTAAACGCAATAAAAGAAAACAGAAACGGTGAGTAAGTCTTTGTTGAATCATATGATCCGCATGATAAGACTGCATTTGACTATAACACCAAAGTTTTTATTCAAGTGTACAAACTATGTTTTGATCACTTTTTTCAATGTATTTTTATGGAATCTATTTAGCTACTTGGCGTAAATGTTTTCATAGAAGAAAGATGACACGGTTTAAAAAAAAGGAAAAAGGGTAACAAACTGTAACCAAGACGTGTAAACGTGTAAACTCCCACTGGGCGTTCTAGAAGTAGGTAAGTAATTTCGTTGGTGCTTCAGTCGGAAGTTAGTAATAAAAATTAGAATAAATTTACAATGTTTGAAGGGGAATATAGAAAATAAATTAAATTGGTCTAAATGTTCAGTATTTTCAACTAAATTGTACTGAATGCAGTCCTGAGTGCACATTTGCGTTACCTTTTGGATTAGGGAACTGCAGAAAGCGAGTATTTTCCACAAAAAAATGTTCCTATTTTCGTTACGCATTATAGAAAAAGTTTGTAGATTCAACAGGAATCATGTATGTACGTTGATACCTGATCTTTGTTTTAATCATTAGAGCATTCAAATAAAGTGTTATTGAATTTCTATCTGCCTATAGAATATGGAAATAATTGCATCTTGCGGTTCCATAATTCAAAAAGGTAACGACTATCTCTTCGAGCTGCTTCAGTTCCATTTTATTGGTGTCACTTTTGTATATCTCGGAGTATTGTGGTTACACTTACTAGTTTGACCATTTTTGACGACATTTTATCTTAAAACCACTAAAAACAGTATTTTAAAAATGCCTACAATTAGTTACTGTCTAGTAACTTTGTCGTTTCAACCACAAAAAAACGTTTTATAAAACTTCCTGTTACAAATAACTAAAAGGTCTGAAAAACATGTGTTTAATTAATAATTATTACCAAAAATAAAAGGGTTGTGTCACTCAACAGATTGAATCAGCATATAAGAACATTTTTTTATAAATTCCATGGATTTTACAACCCATACAATATTATAATACATTTTTTAAGAATGTCACGGATTTTTTTTAATAAAATTCCTTTTCAATACAACTTCAGATATCTTTTAATATCTTGACCGAAAAAAGAAAATAATAAAACAAATGTTACGAAGGAACTGTCAACATAGCGTTTCGAGGGAAATATTTACGCAAAAAAACCGACTCGGGCCACATATTGAAAATATCTACTGGAACCGGAATGACCATGAAGCTGTGCTACAAACTACGCAAATATAGTCTGGTAAAATTCGTTTCTTTCTCACCACCTTATTCACGGTGTGATGAAAAAGTATAACTTTTCAAAGAAATTCGTTACGGATTTAAGCAACAAGAAGGAATGGGATCCAAATACCATTACCAGACTTGGAAAGAATGCCCATTCAATGGTACACAGACGGCTTAAAAGCAATAGAAGGAACTGGGATAGGAGTGTTTGGTTCCTGGTCCGACTTGGGAAAAACCCCAAGTATTTTTCAAGTGGAAATCCACGCCATAGGAAAGTGCAGCCGTTAAAGCACTGAGCCCTTGTGTAATCAGATCCAAAATGGTGTGGGAATGCCTAGAGAAACTCAATGAACCAAGCGAGAAAAATACAGTCCTACTATGGATTCCAGGACACGCTGGAATAGAAGGAAATGAAATTGCAGATGATCTAGCAAAGAGGGGGACTGAAATACCTTTCTGGGGGCCTGAACCCTTTTGCGGAATCAGCCCCAATGTAATATTGGAAGAAATAGGTGAAGCCGAGAAAAAGAGAAGATCTGACCATTGGAAATTGGAAAGATCTAGTAGGGCTTATACAATCAAAGACTCTTCTGGATGACTACAACCTGTTGAGATCAAATGAATGCATAAGTCAAAGTAAAACTGCGCTAAGAGTTTTAACAGGGATCCTAACGGGACATTGTTGCCTGAATAAACACCTGAAAAAGCTCAAAATAGTAGAGGAAGAAGAATGCAGATTTTGTGGCATGGAAGAAGAAACCTCTATCCACATACTTTCCAACTGCACAACACTTCAGAATCCTAGAGCACAGCACCTGGGAGATTACTGGATAGAAAAGGAACATTTACCTAAGTTGAAGCCTGCAGATATCATAAAATTCCTCCGGGAAATAGGACTAAAGGAGCTCTTTTCAGAAACTTAGTAGAAGTAAGGGGGCACAATAAATCTTGTAGGTCTCAGTGAATGTCACCCCTAAATACATACATACATCATCTGTATACTTTGAAGCTGGTTAATAAAATGTAAATTTTCAATAAAACAGGGTTTTATTGTATTGTTAACTGTAGCTTGATCATTACTTGTTAATTACTAATTCTACTGGACTAATATTAACAAAGCTTTAGCCGGCTCTTTTTAATATATTATTGGATGTTCAAGTTCACTAAACTAATGAGTAGTTAAAGTCACGTTAACGTAAAGTTAGTCTGATTTAAATCAAGACTTGAGTGAGTTATGACGAGAGCGGATAAAAATGCAAATAATTATGTAGAAAAAGTTCACCGAAAGCCGTTTCTTATTTACAAATTGAATATTCAAATTAAAATAATCACCAGTTAGATATTTTTTGACACAATGAAATTTTACGACTTCATAAACATAACTTTTACCTTTAGAATTATTTTACGATTGTTGTCGATAATGGTTTTCCACATAAAAAGTCTTTGCATTTCAAATTAAAATTTTTATTTCGAATTTATTATTTTACTTAACATCCGTGTCGCCACTATATATATATATAACTAAAATTCTAAAAACGATTTTCGATTTAATAATTTTTCTCGCTTGGAAAATGAGCATTTTCCATTGAAATTGAAATTAGCAGCTGATCGAAATGCACCAGTATAATTCCGATCTAATTGTGTCAATTGTTCTAGGCAATGGCGTTGCTCTACTTCCTCCAACTAAGAGGAACAGTATGAACTTCTTAGCTGCCCCATTGTTCTTCAAATCACTCGAACGTTTCCATTTCTATAGCCCGCAGTGATCGATTCATACACCAAATTGCACCATCCTGCATAATTATTTGATAAAGAAACTATTTCTGCATATTTAGATTAGCATTTAATCGCGCTAGTGAATCTTCGAAAGGCAAAGGCCAAAATCATAAATATTAGCATAAATAGTAGGTAGCCTTTTATATTTAATCGGCCATAAACCGTTTTTTAAATATACAGGGTGTCCCAGTACTTTCCTACCAATAACTCTGAAGATAGAGTCCGTTTCACATAAGAACAAGCCACGTGAAGTTTGCCAGCTGTCTTGCGCAGAAACCAAACGATGTTCTGTGCAGACAGACATTTGAGGTTGTGTTTGAATCAATCATATATTGTCCAATATTTTTAATTTTTTAAAATTTCAAGATGTTTAGCTAATCTGTGAGTATTGTGTGTATTATTTGATCTAAAATCATGTCTCTTAAAAAACTATTCAAAGTCCAGGCAGACAGATTCTAATTTTTGTGTAAACGCTACTGGACCACGATTCACGAACTGATGAACGATCACATCACGTGAAAACTTGACAGTTTCGTATTTTCGATGCAAGGATCTTTCACATCACTCTTCACTTGATGAACAGCAAGCGATGTGTGTGTGATGTGAAATGAACTGGTGAAACATGCGCATGTGTGTTATAATGTAACAAAAACTTAGATCTTATTTTTTTGGGGTTAGGTTATTTCTTCTTTTTTTAAAAGTAACATTCGAGGTTTGCCTAGTAAACTGTCAAAATACAGTAGATTCTACTCTCATCGGAAGAGGACACTGATTGCTGGAGAATACGTTTTTTTTTGTCAAAACATGAAGGGACCATTCACATCACACGTTCACATCAGTATTCACTTCACTTATTCAAGAATACTGGTCCTGGTTTTGACAAGTTCGCGTATGCATCTTCACGAGGCTTCTTCTAATGTGAAACGGAATCTAATATGTAGTTAAGCTGGTTTACAATGTAATTGATTATCTTTTTATAATTCGTGATGGTTTAAAATTTGGTAGCTGTTAAAGTTTTGATGAATTACTTTTAGATAGCCAGAAATCTAAATGTTATTACTATTATTATAAAAATAATGACGCTATAAACCGTTTTTGAATTATTGTTTTTTTTTTGGTGCTAACATCAAAGCCCTATTTGTTGATATTTCTAATTAGGTATCATTATTTAAAAAATAATAGTAACGTAAAAATAAATTGGATCCCTCCCCTAATGACATAAAAATGCAGTAAACACCTGTACTTTGATGAGGGTGCAATAAATATTATAAATGGCTCAATTAAAAGTGGTAATTAGAAGATGAGGGGGAGATATTTTTTCAATCTACAAAGTTTTTTAATAAAGTTTTAGCAAAATTATTATAATTATACTTTTTGCTTGATTTCAACAAGAAATTACCATAGAAAAGTTGTCTAGGTAATTGTAATTGCAAATTTACATTTTTTTTGTTGGTATCGTTGTAAAAAATGAGCTAATATTTTTGTGTAATGTGATGATGGGTTCTAAATGATCAAAAAAGCCTCGGGAGTGTATAATACCCAACTTTTAAAATGGAGATACAACAAAAATAACAATTATGTAAAAAAGGGCCATTAAATATCATTTAAATTTCAATGAAAAGCTGACACAATGCATCTAGTATAATTTTCTATAATTTTACTATTAATAATCATTGGAAGTTTATAAGTTTTCAGCATTTAAGGCAGTATAAATATACGACGAAACGAAAAATTAAAAATAACCTTTCAATCCTGGATCTAGCAGACAAATTACTGTTATTTTCTCCTCTAATATTAGAGGCATCTTCACTATTCATTAAATCGGGTGACTCGAAACTGAAATTTCTTGAAAAAAATGTGAATAAATATAGTTATTTGCGTAGCCTCAAGACAAAAAAGGGTTACGGTCTGTCTAGCTCCGAATTCTCGAGATTTTAATTTCTTTTAGAAAAAGCCGACTGCGTTTTTAGGCAAGCAAGAGTAATCTTGAATTATATTTAATTCAATCTAATGTTCCTTTTGTATAAATTTAATACAAATGTTTTTTCAAGTATTCTCATGATTTCAACTCTTTTTTTCGGTTAAGAAATACATCTTTTAATTATATATTCGATGACATTTAATACACCCTACACATATCAGTTACTTTCCAATGTAATACTTGAAAAAAAACTTGTTCTGAAACCTTATATTATAATGTAAACTGAAAAATCAAGGTCATCATCATCCACAGGATTATGCAAAGCAATAAAGCATGTCTCTCTTTTTCATCGTAATTGAAACTCATTTTCTCTTAAGCCACAAGCCTAATGTCCATGATAATGTTGCTTGATACGAGCATTAAAACAACTTTGTAGCATTTTTGGTTAATCTCCCAGGCGAAAAGTGATTTCTATTGTGGGAAACACAGGTTAAAACAGAGGTGGCTCAGCCGGAAATAATCAATAATAGAAAATTTTGAAATTGAGCGAGGGAAAAGTGCATTTTAAATACCAGAAGGTAAAAATCTACTCTGTACTGACGAACTACTGGTTCATTTGGAACAATAGTTTTTTTTTTTAAGTACATAGAGTATTGGAATGAAATAATCCTTCAAGAACCAGATGTTTATGGGATATTACAGGGAGGTATTCAAAATTGACGAAATATTTTAAAATAATTTAATCTGTACTATTGAAATTGACACAATTTTTCAAGTTTAAGTAAGAAAACTTGTGGTGGATCATTTCGAATATAAAATTATGTGCTATCTGGTTGTTAATGGATTATTGCATTCCAGCTCTCTATATATAGTTTGGCAAGTTTATCTGAAACTACGGGGCATCGGTAAAAGGCGAGGAAACATGGCGCATATCTGTCATCTGTCAAAGTCCTAATTATTTTCACTACATACTTAGCACTTTAGCTTTTTCGCAGTTAGACGTGGCAATATCGCAATAACAAAGTATTTCTTATTGTAATAAACTAGCAATTTTTCAAAATCCAAATAATTATATTTGGTTTGTATGATTCCGATTGTTTTTGGTGAAACCGGCTCTGTAAAAAGTACTCGAGATTATGAAAAATAAAAAACGTCCAGTAACCACTGGCAGCAAAGGCTTATTAATTCATGATAATGATACTTTATAAGACGTTTTGTATTTTGAATAATTCATACTATGTGAGATCCAATTCAAAGTTGTATAAATAAGGATGTACTGGACATTCGTATACGAAAAGTATCCGAGAGGATTTTTATTTTATTATGTAAATGAGGATAATTCACAAGAAAGGATAACTACCAAAGCCGTGCTTGCTTTTATCTTGTTCTACTCGTATTGACTTATGTGTATTCCAAGATAAACTGCATACTAATCAATTTAAATGGACTTTTTATACTCGAACCATCGTAATTAATTTAAATAAGATTGTTTATTTAAATTCCTTTTACGTTAATTGCTTTGCATTAAACATAAGGTCGACGATCTCTTGTATATCGCAAATTTATGATAAAAGTGTGAGTGGGTACATCCCTTTCAGAACGTTCAACTCGTTACAAAATTTGGCGCCCAACGTGGGGCAATTTTTTACAGACTCCCTCTTCTAAAGGGTTTCCATTTCAATTTGACTCACTGTATCTTTATACAATGTCGCAGATGTTTGACTAAATCCGTTATTTAACAAAGCTGTTCAACAGCATTCCCATTAGCTTTATTATTTGTTAATGTCAACGCGAACTCATAAGACTATTAATTTTTTTTCCTCCAAGCGAGCAGCATAAAAATATGGCAAGGAGATATCTCATCCCATCTATTATAGGCCAGTACTTAAAACGAAAAAAGGTCGAGTAGAATATTTTGGGTACGAAATCAAAACTTTTATAAGTCCTTTTATTTGACACAAAAGTCAATCATACGAACAAAACGTCCTTCTCACAATATTTATCAGTTATTCAAGTTTAATGATATGTAAATTAAAGCGACTCTCTGAATATGGACGATATTTTAAGGTATCGACGCCCACAAATGTTTGGTAACAGATGTTACCAAGACCCCAGGGGACATATTACTTTGTAGGCCAGTTAAATTTTGGTTAGGTACCAATTAAAAAATGTTTTCTACTGTAAAACAACTGCTTTAATAAATCAAACCGAATCGATTTGAGGAATTACATCTCTAATATTTCATCGTTACCCATTATATCTCGAAGTCGACTCGGAATTTATGAGACAAGAATGAACGTTCGACCATTTTGCATCATTGTAAAGTATAAACTTTGTCCTAATAGACATGTTGTGGGAGCAACATGTCTCTAACTGAAATTGAGAAGATTCTACTGGAGATAAGACTCGGGCTGTTGGTAATTTTCGAGAGTGTGGTATATTATTTATACAGAATGTCTACAGACAATTTTAATTTAGAGTGGAATCGTTAGAGGGATTAAGTAGTAGTGTAATAAGATTTGACAAGGGTTTTAATCTTTTCAAATGAGGAGAGGACCCATTAAGAGGTTCTTAAGAAGTTTAAGTTTGATTCGGATATTAAATTTACACACAAATATGCTTAAACTAAATAATTTATGGGAAATTGACTCGTTGTTTGGATTTTTTGATGAGTTCTATCTTGATTATTTTTTTCCCTTGTCAAAATCTGACATTTTGGTGGTTTTATCCAATAACAATACATTATTCTAGCCAATCATTCGATATTATACTATTTCACTAGAGTAAATTAATAACTGACAAAATTTGAAGGTTTTGAACTGGCAATTTTTTGTCTTGTCGCGGCAATTTTTTGACGTTTAATATATCAAATCTTTGTTAGTGGTTTCTAAGGAAACTAAGTTGTTTATTTATTTATTTAACTGTCTAGAAATTATTAAAACTGTTTCAAAAATTTAAATAAGTATTATAAACATGAATAATACAAGTATGGGAAATAATTCAATAAATGAAATAGAGGGTACAATAAATTATTAAGCAAAGTATATCGCGAAATACAATGAAGACAAAAAAGTCTGCGTGGGAACAGTTTAGAATGTTTCTGGACGCACATAATTATACGTCAGAAAAGGATACTTCTGAACAAGTTATAGCAAAAATTCTTGAAGATTATGGTTTTAACATGAAAAAAAGAGATGGGACTGATTATACTGAAGCTAGTGTGAAAACACTTTGGAATACGACTGCTCAAATGGTTCAGGAAAAATATTTTCTAGAATGTAACATCAAAATTGATCCATTTAAAGATATTACCTATAAATTTGCTAGATTGACCATGGATATAAAACGTTAAAAGCTTCAGGCTGAACCTGAAACCAGAAAAAGAAGTTCTAACGCGTTTACCAAAGAAGAATTAATGGAAATGGTAGAAAGCTATTCTGAAGATAATCCTGATGAGTTACAAAAAAAGTTTTTTCATTTATGTTCGTTCGAATTAGCATAGCGTGGAAATAAAGCTGCTAATTGTGATATTAATTACTTTAAAAAAGAATATGATAATAAAGGTTATTTTACTGGCAGGGTAGAATATAATCCAATCTTTTCCAAAACGACACAAGGAGGATCAAAAGCTTTATCTGGCAGTAAGTGGCTGGTAAGAAATAATGTTAACAACAATTTGTGTCCCGTTCGTTTATTTTCAAAAATTATTGAAAAAAGAGAATCCAATCCCTATCTAACAACAACAAGATTATTTTTAACAGTACATCCAAATTGGGAGAAAGGAATATGGTACAAAAATTCACCATTGGGAATTAATACAATTTCAAAGTGGACGAAAATATCGGCAGAATCAATTGGTATAGACACAAAAAAAATAAAAATAACCAATCATTCACATAGAGCTTCTGCAATATCTGCATTAGCAAAAGAAGGAGTTGGTGAACAAGAAGTAATTAAGCTTACAGGACATTCTTCTGCCTATTCTTTGAAACCATATTTACAATTAAATGAAGAACACCATTTCCAATTTATAGAGAACCTTCGAGAAAATAAAAATAAAGAAAAGGAATCCTCAGTTTCTAACTTAAATTCATCACAGGTTATGATGCAAAACAATCCCCAAAATAATGCTACAACGTACAATTATAATAATTGTACTTTTTACAGAAATAAGTAATTTTTTTTTCATAATGTTATTTTTTTTGGCTTTATATAATTGAAGTTTGCAATAAATAAAACGTTTAAACATATGATTTTTTATTTTTTCTCTCGTGAAATAGTCATGTCGAATACCACTCAAATAAAAATTTTGTAAGGTAAAATTTTATCAAGGACGAACGACTACATGACACAAATCCACCCCAAAAACAAGTCCTTCTTCAAAAGATATATATTTTTGTTAATAACCCTGTCTAATCGATTCAGCATAAAATTTTTTGCTCAGTTCTGGCTGCTTTATTTTGAGATATGGAGTTACTGCTATTTCTTACTTTGGAAGATTTTTGTTTCACTTACTACGACGATTTTTCAGTAAATTTAAGGCTCAAATTGTAATTTTAATTAATACTGATGAGGCCTGTTAATTTCTCATACCCAAAATCTTTATTTTTTAAATTTCTTAGAAGCACATTTTCCCGAAATTTTTCAATTTATTAAAAAAATTATTATAACAATGTTGCACATTTTGATGCTGTTATAAAGCGCCTAAAACATCGGAAATCTCTCATCGTAGTTTATTAGATTCAGAAGTAAAATTTCTAGCAGCCAGTATGTAAATGTTTATGTAAATATTTCCATAATGAGAGCCCCCTATTATTAGACTTCCGTTAGTAAACAATAGCAATTGGTTGAAAGAATAAGGTGGAGCTAAATATTCAAAACATCAAGATAAATTTGATAACCAAAAAAAACGCTGAAAAATAACGATTCCTATGGGTTTTTATGTTAAATACATCGTTGAGAATGTATTTTCCCATTTCAATGGACGGTAATAATTTAAAAAGAGCTTCTCCTAAGTTAATACCTTGAGAAAACGCATATATATCTGAATAAACCGATTAAATTCTATTTTAAAAATGTCTTAAGTATGTGGAAATATTTAGTTTGATGCGGTGTTTTAACGTTAAAGAATTTTTATACTTCAACTCAAATCGTTTGTTTACAACCCAAAAGGTGAAAGCTGGGAATTTATTGTAGTTTTTAATACGTTAAAACAGGAAGCTTTGTTTAAGAGTTATACTCCATCCCAAAATATTTCGTTTTAATTTAACATCAATCATCAATGTTTGAAGATAAAAACCGTACTATTGTGATCGGATTAACCAGCTGTGGGTTTTCATCTTGAATATATCATGTTGGTGTTAAGTTAAAACCAAATATTTAGGAACAGAGAGTATCTATATAATGAAGGATATATACTTTTTTTTATAAAATCCTCAAGACCAGATATGGACGCCCACGAATTCCCGTCAGGACGAAATACTGTATACTGTGTGTCCCTCTTCCATACAATAATCTCCTTCCATTAGATTCTGAGCAAGTATGTCCACTATTTTGAGCTTTTTAATGTGCCCGATCAGGCAGCAACGTCCTGTTAGGATCTGCTGTTTTACTTAGACTCATACATTCAGTTCATCTCAACTGTTGGATGCAGTCACTCATCTAAGCCTTACTAGATCTTTCTAATGGTAAGATCTTCTCTTTTCTCCCAATATTACATTGGAGCAGATACCGCAAAAGGGATCCGTCCCCCAAAAGTGTGTTAAAGCCCCCCTCTTTGCTATATTGTTCTCGCCTAGTCATTTTTCTTCGGTTACCTAATCTGACATCATGAATCAAAAAATGAGTAGGTGTCAGTGACTGATTTATACTTGTAGCTGTAATAAATTATAGTGTAAACTTCGTTTAAAATTGACTGACAGTTCGGTATGTATAAATTGATGTTACAAAAACGATCTCGGATTTAGTTAAAGAGTTTTTTTAATGATCAATAAAATAAACTTAAAAATTACGGAGTTAATCAAAACTTTTAGAAAAAATATTTCGAGATATTCGTTGAGTTTGTGTGTGTATGTGTTTCAGTGTGGATGATATCTGTCTAATCAACCGACTAGTATTTTCCTATGTATACATACAGGCGGTTTCCGAGCCAGAACACAAAGTAACAGCGCTTAGATTCGAATCTAAATGCTCCACATTAACATACGCTTGCTATAAAGTACTCAAGTTAATGTAAGATAAAGAACGAGGGTACTCAGATATATCATCACGTTCCTTTGAAAATTACACTTTAAAACGTTACCAAAGGCAAAAAAAAACACTGAGAAAAAGTATATAATAAATAATAAATATAAAATATTGTATTTATAACTTCAACAACTACATTAACGATGTGAAGTGCAAAGTTTTACTTGCCCTAGGCACGATATTAACCTTTAGCACTACGTATAGATGCTTATATGGTATGGAGAATTAAAAAATTTCACTTTTTCCAGTGTACGCTTTTTATTGTCGCCCTGGGCAGAGAGAATACGCCTCTACCTTTTGTTATTTAACAGTTTTTATTTATCGACAAAGTAAATTTCAATACTTCGCTGTGTATGATATATTGGTCTGAAGCTTGTATACCTACATAGCGGTGAGAGGTGGGAAAATTGAAAAACAATTAAGTGAATTTAATGCGGTGACGAATTGACCTTGACTAGAAAATCGTGGATTGTTTTGAACGTAGTCGATTTGATACAAACACCTTTAACGAAATCTAATAAAGTGAAACAAAGTAAATTACGTTGAAGTTGGGATAAAAGGATTAGGAAGGAAAAGATTGGGAAATACCACAGAGGCTGTTTTACCGACAACAAAAATAAGTAAATAGGAGGGTGCAAAGTCATTTTAATTGAGTTCGACACCTTCTTCTACTTCTCACTAATTCAATTTATTCAAGAAATCGGTTTTTATCGGGAATATTATGAAGAAACTCTTTTTTATTTGTTCTGAAAATTAACTGTTTAATTTCTATAAATTAAAGTCCATTCAGGTATATATACAAGAATCCCTCAACACTCGTAACGTTTTCTTTTCAATGTATAGTTTTGTGTCATCGGATTTTAATGGCAATTCTGTCCAGTTTTTTTCTTTCTTTTACGTTTACCGGTCGCTTCTCGGATAACGGCCGTAAACGCATTCTATACGATAACTGAAATTCCTGTAAAATTCATAAAACCCACCGAAACTGTCATTAAAAATACGGAGGTTGTCCGATAAGTTTCGTTGAGTGTTCAACGGAAATTCTTTACCAATAATAAAGAAAGGGAAGTGATGAAAAGGGTATACACAAAATACATCTAAATCAGTAAAGTAGGGATAGTGGGTGTAGGCTCACAGCACTTAGGCCACTTGTGACCCATTTTAGGTACATCCTCCCGAGGAGTTGTCCTCCTAGGTAATCGTCCATTCTGTCCTTCCCAGGAAGGTGGACACTGTGGACAGGTCACTAGTAGACATCTTCTTTATAACGGTAGGTGTAGGCCAAGACTCACCGAACACTCACTCTCTTATTGACGATAAATCCGGACACTCGTATAAGACATGCCTGTCAGTTTCATCTTCCTGTTCACACATACTGCATAGAGGTGTGTCCACTAGCCCCATAGTATGGAGGTGTTTCCATAGTTGACAGTGGCCAGTCAGAAATCCTACTGTTAAACGTAGGTTCTTCGACGCCTTCGACTCAGTTTCTGAGGAGAGTCTCAGAAACTAGTAGTTCCTTTAGTCCTATTTCCCGGAGGAATTTTAGAATGTCTGCAGGCTTCTATTTAGGTAAATGTTCCTCTTCTATCCAGTAATCTTCCAGGTGCTGTGCTCTAGGATTCTGAAGTGCTGTGCAGTTGGAAAGTATGTGGATGGAGATTTTTCCTTTGTACCACGCTGGTAGAATTGAAAAGAAAATAGTATACTATACAACAAGGTGGTTAAGACTATTATTATGATAATATTATCAATATTATCTACTATTTTTGCCCAAAAACTATCTCAAATTTATTAAAACTCTGGTCTAGTTCATTTAAATATTATATGTACCCCTTTGAAAGTTGATACCTATCGCATTCTTCGTACCCAAAACATTTCTCACAAGCCTTTATTTTTTTCTTCTCTCTTTTATCCAGTTAATATCTCTTCTATATCATCACAATCTCGGTGGGTGTCTTTTTCTTGTCCTCTTTGACGCTCGGATTTTGCAGCAGCACAAAGATTATATATACAAGATAATTTCTATAGGAATAACCATAAAATGTCGAGGACGACCGTCATAACTGATTTAGGCCAGTCGACGACACAAAAAAAAATCGAAAGATGTTTAGCTACTTGCAGGCCTGAGGTTTTCTCCAGACCGGAGGCCCCATATTATCATAACTCGTTCGACTTCGATATATATCATCTTGCTGTCATCTAAAAGTGTATGTTAATAATTTCATTCCATTGCAAATGCACCTTTGTTTGAACTATCGCGCTCTGTATCTCTTGCTGTTATAAATGACCGCGAGGTAATGATATAATGGCAACTCTGCGTAATACACTGTAGCTACTGTCTGGTCGTAGAGTTTATTAGGATTGGATATAACTAATATGAATTGAATACAACTCGTCGAGAAAGGCTTATTAGATCCTAGGGGCTTTAAGCTGTCTTAACTTCCATAAAATAATGGCTACTGGGATACACGACGAAAGTTCACACACTGTTTTGTGCTTCTTGTTAGGAGTTGACGTCGGGAATTGTAAACGAAGGATGATTTTTTAATTTTAAATAATAAAAGCCGCATAATAATCGATTCATTTTAATAAAGAATGGAATAGAAGTCTGTTACTAATGACGTTTAGAAATTTTGTATTCGTAGTGAATAAATGCAAGTAAAATAAACTTTTAATGAGGTGGATTTACGTGAAAATGTAACCATTATTCATGTAAAAATATTCCAACGAATAATAAAACCGAAATAATGAGGAAACAGGATATCAAATCGTTAGAATTAAACGTTTTGTAAACACAAGTTAAATTTTTTGAAACGTAAAAACGACAAATTAAATTGATAACTATAGATTTCATGCCAAGGTTTTAACAAGCGAAGATATAAGACATGTAAGAGGTAAAATCAGTACAATAAGTTGGCCGTTTTTTGTACTCAAAGCTGAATGCTGAATAGAGGTCTGTAGAATTTTATGTATTTGTTTCTTGCTATACTTGGGAACAGCCTTGAATCCCCTAATTCAAAAAATATCTCAAATTCATCAAAAGTATTGCAAGAAGGTATTAAAACTTCTAAAACTATGTATAGAATCCAAGGTCGTAACTTGAATACTTCCGAAATCCTAAAATAGAATAAATTCAACTAGAAACCAACTCTCAGTGCTAGATAATCCTCTTGTCTTGTCCCGCACCCGAATCTCTTTTGTCTCCTGTCTTTTCCGGGCGTGTATAATGCCCCTAGGATCGTGCACAGATATCTCAGATCGATTTACAACTGACCCAATTCACTTAAAAATATTTTCAAAAACATTTTTAGTTCGCTAAATAGAGATTTATCACTACTTGCCGATCGGAATTTTATGTGGTTTAAGGAAGATTAATAACGTCCGCAGGTGTATATTTAAATTCACTGGAAGGATTAATCGCTCGTATCCTAATATGAATTCAAATTATTCATTATTTTTGGTTGTAAATACTGAGATTAAAGATATATCGGTGGTGTAATTTGACATACAATTTTTTAACTTTTTTAACAATAAGATTGTCGTCAATTCAGCATGTCGCGACCTCTATAAAATAGACACCTGAACGTACATAGATGTATATAGCTTTTGAAAATCATCAATCTTGCCAAATAACAATCCATTTTCCGCCTCCAATCCGTTACATTTATAACCAACTCCTTAATCCTTCTTATCAATCACAAAACAACGATCATCATTTCTGTTGAACGGCCCATTTATTTAGACGGCGGCGTCCCACCGCGTCGGCGTCCAAATCTCAACGCCTTTTAACTTACTTTCGGTTTTCGCTTTAAAATTCCAGACTTAGCAGCTCCGTGATCTTAGGAATACAGAAAACAAAAGAGTGCGTATGATTTATGTAGAAAACTTCGTCGGCAGGAGGTTTTTTTCTTCCTCTTTTTTAATAGAGTTGGGATAAATAAAAAGACGCTGTGAATTTTGACGTAAAACGTCTACAAAAATTATTTGTTTTTTACGTGTAGGTTGATGAGCTGTAAAAACAGACCTAATATCTTAATGACTGCGGTAATTATGATTTCGAGGCATCATCAGTCCCATCATAAAATTCTATTCATAACAATTAATACGAAATAAAGGCACATAAAAGAGTCACATAAACGAGCCAATTAAATGCGTGCACAGTTTCCAAGAAGCTTTTGCTCGGAATATTTTTCATGGTGTTTTTTTTTGTATTTTAAAAATTTATGTCGGCCTCTTGGTCTTTAATCTTTTGTTTATGTACTTTTTTTGAGACAAATTGATAAATAATTAAGCAGGAACCACGAGTTTTTGAATGCAAAAAATATTATCTATTTTGAAGTTTATCTGTCAAAGTTTTTCAGCCTATTTTTTCCAATAGTTTCAATAAAACACAATTTAAATGTCAAATAGTTGTAAATTAAAACTGTAAGTTAGAGATTGGATTATTCAGCTTCCCAAAGTATCAAGAACTGAACTGTTAATATTATAAAAAATTACTTACAGTTTGACTCATTTTATTCTACACTGGCCATAGAAGAGAAAAAATCTATCAAGGTATAAATTCATTAGCATGTAAAAATATGCTTCAGTGTCTGTTGTGTTGCTGCCAATTTTCAATATAAATGTTCTTCAAAAAGAGAAAGGAAAAATATCTTCCTTTCTTGAATAACATTTCAAGAATGGAAAGGGTGGATGAAAATATTATTTTCCCAACCTCTTTTTGAAAAATATCCAATTATTTATAACACACATTACGTTTTTTTATTGGCGAGAGAATTTAAAATCATATCCACGCGAGTCTTCCAGAATTATAATTATCCATCTATGGCTTGAAATATTCAAAATAATGATACTAAAAATATGCCCACCTCTAGCTCATACGTTTCCTAAAGCACCTTCTAAACGGGCAATATTTTTAGTGCAATATGTGCCTGCAATATTGGCAACTATAGCCCAGCCAGCATGACAACATTTTAATTGTAGCATATGGCTCTGCCATATATATCTCGGCAATATTGTTTGCAACACTATTAGTCAATAATGGACGGGCTACACAATCGTGCAAGAATGGCTGACGAAATCATTCGCGTCGCAGCGACTTATATTGTTTTAAACACAAAGTTAAAGAAAAAGAAGAGTAGATTGTGGATCCGACCTTAGGCGTGAAACTTTAGATTAATAACAAGTTAAAACTGCCATTTCACTAGTTTACCGCCAGCACTACCGATTTTCTTCTTTTTCACCTCATTCTTTGCACAAGTTCTCAAGTTTCTGAATTTTTAGTAGGCCTTATCACTAGATATACCAAATTCTTTGGCGATAACTGCCCATCCAACTTTTTTAGCATTTCTGTCTTTATAAATTCTGGTTTCCCTATTCTATAATTCAGGATGTAAATGTATTTCATTAATAAACTCAATAATCTTTTCACTCGACCAAGTATTAGTAATTTTATATACTATAACCTCCAAAATTTTCATAACAACAACAACAAACGAACACCAAAACAAAGTTAAATTGCAGAGTATTTTCGATGGCCAAGCCATCGTCCGGCAGCAACCAATTAAATGCATAGGCAACACAAAGCATGTGTAGCTAGCTATATGGCCGAGACACACTGTAAATTTTGTCAATATATTACCTAGTCTGGCTGTTATTGCTGGCAATGTTGCAGCTACATATTGCACTAAAAATATTGCCCGTTTAGAAGCACCTTATTGCACGAAAGGGTAAACATCAAATTATAATTTATCAAGTTTTATGGGGCAGTTTATTTAAATTGTTGATAAACATATTTCAAACGGCACTGATTTACAATTTTAACAAGCAATTTTTATAAAATTTATCAAATGCAATTATCAAATTCTTTATTAAACTTTCTCCAAACTAAGTACAACTCTGAAACATATCAAGTTTAAATGATTCTATTTAAAATATCACTGATTAAAAGTGTAGCAAGTTCATTTGAAATAATATTATCGGCGTTTTTATATCTAAAAAAATTTGTACTGAACAGGAAACGAAAACAGCAAAAAAATTGTTTGTGTATAAAAGTGTCGAGAAACAAAAAGCTAAAACACCTAAACGCGATATTTATAAATCCAGCATATTATTCAGCTTGTAAATCCAATGATTGATCCCTTTCATGTTCTACCGATATTACTTTTTCTACATTGAAAACCTTTTATTGTAATAAATAGCTGTAATTTTCCATACAAATCACAAACTGTACTATCTGATTAGCTTCATAAATTATAGTCATTCCTGTTTAAAATAGAGTATAAATGGATCGATATCTATACACGACATGATCATTATTTTAGGTTTATTATTCGTAAAATTTATAATAAAACCATAGTACCTAGCAACAATGTCACCAAACACAAACTATCGAATTTTTAATGATACAGTAATAATATTCTCGAGCACCCAAAAATCAATTTTAATATTCGCTTACCTGGAAATAAACCTGCTTGTGATCGACCCATCCAATAACCATATCGGATCCAGCCATTCTTCCATCCTTGGAAAATCCGAACCCGACATAACCTAGCGTCCGTACTTGTAATTCAAAAGTAATTTCTAAAGGACTCGGTCCTAACGACCACAATAATCGAAAATCGGGGCTCAGATATACCGAATGAGCCCATCTAGCGCTATTTGAAATATTCACTAAGCACAGCACAAAAAGCACTAAAACTATCTTCGAAAACGGTTCCATGGCTTGTTGGTGGAGAGTTTTAAAATGACATTTCCTGAAACAAATACAAAAATATTTATCAAAACGTGCTTCAAGTTGGATATTAAGTAGAGTTTCCCAATCTACCGGTGTGTTTATTTGTACAATTTAATACGCCTTTTCTAGATAATACCATTAACATCTTACTATTTCATTTACGATGAAGATTTCTATTTTTCGCAAGCATCAGTCCAGGGAATCCGAATGCCTTCCTTGCCTAGTATTTCAAGGGATTGTAGACAGTTATATACCTTCTTGGATTTTATCCTGTTTGAGCTCAGTGCTTTAAGAGCAGCCTGGCTATCTGACAGGATGTGTATGTTCTTTTTTAAGCTTTACTTTAGGCTAGTCTTTGCTATCCTACCAAGTAGCCTGCCAGGTGCAGACTGTAACCTTTGCAGACTGTACCCTTAAATCCTGTATGAATTTAGTATGTAAATTTTTCTACTTCCATTTCACGAATTATATAATGCTTTGTTTTTTTTTGTATAATAATTAGATTAGAATTGGAGTGGCTCTTTGTCCTATCCCACTTCGACCTTTGCAGATCTATAGTGGTCCTCGCCATATTTGGAGCTCTAATGCTAGCTTTATTCTTTTTATTGGAACTTTAGTTCTTTACGCCAGGTTATGTTTGAGCGAACAGGGGTCGCGACGCAAAAGATCTGACCGTTACGCGTTACGTTACGCTACGTTATGTTACATTGCTTCGTTATGTGCCTTGCTTTTGCGTGCTTGTGCCTCCTTAGTCTCTCTCTCGTTTACGAAGCAGCGATTCATAATAATAAATATGCTCCTTCCCGGATTCGAACACGGGCCGCCCGCGTGTAATGCGAGCATTCTAACCACTGAACCACCGATGATATATTGAAATTCTATGCAAAGCTGGTATTCGCAGTGCTAGTGATCTACTTGAATTTGTTCGGATAAATGTTTACTATTATTTCCATAATTTTTTTTGCGCGATTAAGGGGTCTAGCTACTTTTCGAAATACAGGGTGTTGAAATTTTGAAAACTTGAATGTTTTAATTCGATAACTTTAAAATGTATGGATAAATTGATTTGACATTTGGCAGGTAGTTTTTAAATCTAAAAGGGCATATTTTGAAAGAAATTGTAGTTTGTGCAACTAGTGTGGATATGATGGCCATATCGCACGAGGACGAAGATGGAGCACGACGCCGTAGGCGGAGTGCTCAATCGTTCAAGTGCGATATGGACAATCCACACAAGTCGAGCAGCATATTTTTTCTACGACCCACTTAGGAAAAAATCTAGAAAATAAAAATTTCTATAAACTGTAATATAACTTCAAATTAAAAATTTAACAATTCAATTTTATGTTTCCACTAATTTTGTGGTAAACGAATGTCCAATTTGTATGATGCTACGGTTTCCTTTTTTAAATATACGATGCTGTTATAAGTAGATGTTGCCAGTCGGACTCCCTCATGAAGGGAACCGTACCATTATCTATAATAATGAATATTCTGCTAAATATTTCAAACGTCTACCTGTTGTCGTTATTAATATCAAGCAGAATGATTATTTAAAAATAAAATTAACAATAAAAAAAAATTCCTCGCGGGGAATCGAACCCGGGTCTACCGCGTGAGAGTCTGGTGTGCTTACTACTCAACCACCAAAGAATATGCAAATTGTTTATCTATAACGTCAGATGTATTACATAACTTTTTCTTAAAAGGAACTAAAGTTCCTACCGTGTGTCCCGCGACACGTTCTACCTTTTTTTGTATAGTAATACTGGACTATAAAGAAGATATCGTGTACTTGATGCTTAGAACAGGAAACTAGTTAGAGATCTAGGATAAAATTTAATTGATTGATGAGTTGGATGAACTTGAGTTACACCTTGCAAAGTTATGGAGTTTTTAATTTGGATATTCAAATATATTCATTTGCCTTTGAGATTTTAAAATATTAGGAATGTATTTACAAAATAAACGTCAAAAATTCCGTGTTTAAATATAAATTATTGGTCACCTGTTGTATAAAATTCTGATTTAGAGGCTTTTTTTTATTATAAATGTTGTATTTAAATTATTAATATTTTAATATATTGTGGTGTGAATTTAATTTATTTAAACTGGATATATTAGAGATTCTAATAAGTTCTAATTTCCTGGTAGATTATTATTTCTGCCCTCACACAAAGCCCCACCTTGTTCATTTAGTTGTATACCTATTTCTTAATACGTTTCTCGTTACACTCTGTGAAATTGCATAAAATTATCGGCCATTTCCAACACAATGCTTCAGTAAAACCGTTTTATATGGGCTGGATACCCATTTTATAGATTGCTTTCGTATTATAAACTATACACAATGAAGAACCATCTCATGGGACTATTAAAAATATTACAGAGTCATATACGTTAATAAATTCTCTTTTGTTATGTTGATTTTGAAATATTGAAAGATCCCTATTAAATAGTTAAAGTTTTACTACATAATAGTTGCACTTATTTGAAAGTAAACTAGATAGATGACTTGATTCTATGTAAAAAATCATAATTACATACAAGTTTAAGATTGAACAGACTCACTATAAGTCACTTATACACCAGGCTGTATCGTATCATGAACCGTGATAGTTATACAGTTGAAATTTTCTTAGATGATGTATATATGTTGTCGACTTGCTTTAAAGGTATTTAAAACAATAAAAACTTCTTTTTTTTATCGATACATCCTCCTAAATATCCAGCTAACTAGTAAATAGGAAACGGTGTAAACAAATTTCTATCCATATCCGTATCGTAGCTGACGATTCATGTATTTAAACACAAAACAAATGCTGACACAACTCCCGCAAACTCCCAAACAATTGCCGATATCATGCAATTTGCTATATACGTTGGAAATGTTTCCATTTTGGTGAGCTCATTGTGAACCAAAAGCTCGGAAAATGAAATAGAGAGAAACGGGGGGAAACTTGTTTGTATTTCCGTGGCGAGCAAAAAAAAATTCTCGAACCAGCTGAATTTTACTGTTACGTAATGGCGTACATCAATCCCAGGTATTTGCATAGTGTTTGCTAGTGTTCATGGAAATATATGTATATATGTATATAACCAGGTTGATTTTTTACTGTTCAAACAATTTAATACCTATACACTGTGTTTTTTATAAGATGCGACATAGGGATTCCTGTACAAAACTGTCAAACGCGTGCTAAATTTTTTACCAAATGGCGTACATAAAAATTAATAACAGATTTGGAAAGGTCGTAAGTAGAGGAAAATCATACCGTTTTGTTTTTGGGATATAAAAAAAACTCCATATAAATTAAATCAGTTTAATGCTTTTACTAATCAGTCATACATTTATATGTAGTAATTAACAGCCTTTAATCAAATATATTAGTTATCAAATTAAAATCTAACACATATAGATATCCATATATGGATAATAAGCATAAATCAACATAGCAATAACAAAAATGGACAATAATTTCTTTGAGATTAATTAAATAAATATAATATATTGTGATAAATGAAAGAAGTTACACAATTACTTGCAAAAGTCACAGATCCAAGTATCAAACTCTGGACCAGCGCAATCATAATGTGCCCAGAGCCCACACATCAAGCATTTAATTTAATATTCCATGATTAGACACCGACGACTGTCCATATTTGGATTTTTATACTAGTTCAAACTCTTCTAAATATTTTTTAAAGTCACAATATTTCAATGACAAAAGATCACAAAATGGTGAAATTAACATAATACCGATATACTAAATAGTATAACACTTACGTAAACAAACTTAACAGCTGGTAATACTCATTTATTACTTACCTTTAAAATTTTTTACACGACAACAAAACAAAACACGCCTGCCACACGTGAAGCATTCGCGCAACTGACTCGATGGTGTGGGTGCGATAGTTAGTAGACCGAATGAAACAGAAGATGGTCGAGTGTTGCGTTTCATACTTATAGTCTTAGAGAAATGAAGGCATTCCATATTAGGATACTATTCCATATTTGATGACTTTCCTCTATGATTGCGTTTAAAAAAGTAGTACACCAATTTCATAACACTTTCGAATACTGAAAACACCACAGCGGTGAATCGAACCGCGATACTTTACTTTCAACTTTCATATTTCCCATGCTTCTACCCGTCTGGCTATCTCCTACGCGGTTGTAAGTATTCGAAAGAGGTATGAAAATGGAGTTCGACCTTTTTAAACTTATCCATCCATTTTTTCATTAAACCAGAACGAATTTAAGAAAATTAACAGTGCATTTGAACTTAGTTTTCAACGACATTTCCAAATCTGATATTATTTTTTATGAACTCTATTTGGTAAAAAAGTTTGACAGCTTTGTAGAGGAATCTCTATGTTGCATCTTAAAAATAACACAGTGTATGAAAAATACAACTCTGCGTAAATTATTATCAACATCTGAGCCTTTTAAAGCTTCTGATTGTATGGAAAAAAATACGAGTGTCTTTTTACACAGAGTAGGATTAGAATCCTTACAATTTGCAAATAAACTCCATGTAGACTGGCTTTCAGTGTTGTAATTGGATTTTATAAAAATTATTGTACAAAACAAGAAAATATTAAAATACCTGACAAGTAATCAAAATAAGATGATTCCCTTTGATGACATGTTTAACTTAATATAAAATTTTGGCTTTATTTTCTATTTAATCATTTTTAAACACCCCAAAATACGGTCTACAAATCACACAATAGAAAATCTTTTCATCCAACAACTATAATGATTGGAAAATATACAAAAATCGATATAATTCGTAGAGCCCATATGCTTACAACGACTCAACAAAAGTAATAATTCATCCGTCAATAGAAACCGGACTGGCATGGAAACGTGATTATATGGTAGGATGCTAAAACGTCAATGTTTCGTGACAAATTTTTCAGATAGAGACAAAATTGATGTATTTTCTACCCGATAAAGTTGGCCTTACAGTAAAGGATTCAACGAATATTGAGTTGAAACAGGAAAATGGATTTTTAACTATGGGCTACTGAAATATTATTTTTGAAGATTTACTACATACAGTGATCGGCAAAAGTGGTTCAGTTTCTAAGATGCAGAACAATATACAAATAATTCTATTTTAAATGTGGTATATAACATAGCCGATAAAAAGTTCACGTTTCTGTTTTTTGCAATGAAGCACCAAATCAGTTAACAGTTTCTAGTTGATAAGCAGCATTTTAAGTAATAGGTTAGGTTAGGTGTGTAATGAGTGGGTCTATAAGGCTCTCCACTGCGACTCGCAAGAATCTATTATGGCTCACACCTATTCAGATTTCACCGAGGATTTCACCAAACAAATTTAGCTTCTTAACCCTGCCAAACATCAGATAGCTGATTCAAGCTGCGGCGAGGCAGGCACACATAATTTGCTCTGCTGCTCTGTCATCATCTTCCAGACAAAGACTGCAAGTCTGATCTTTCGACAGTCCAAGTTTTAACATATGATGGTTCAGATGGCAGTGGCCTGTTAGACAACTTAGATATAGTCTAAATTTGTTTGGACACATTCTTCGAAGGATGTATAAAAGCCTTTGAATGAACCAATCCTGGTAAATTATGCCAGAAGTCCAAAGCTCTTCTTGGTTTCCAGGTATCCAAAACTTTTTGTGGTGCCAATTGTAGGTTCTGGTCCGGTAGAAACACGTGCGGTGTTAAGTAATACCTAAAAGTGATAAATAACATCACTCCAGGTATTGATCCTCTTCCAAGACAAAAATGCTCGAAGTGAAAATTTATAAAATTTCTTGATGCGGTCCTGGGATCGAAACTCCCGGGATCATTATATTAATTTAGAGCCAGTCCGCATGCAATCAGTAATAATAATGATAATAGAATTTAAATTGTATTCTGCATACCGACCACCTTTACCTGGTGGGCATTGCAGATATATTTTACTTTATTCTTCAAGAGGTTTTTTCTTCTTCTCGTTTTGTTTTTATTTTTACATTTCTGGTTTTGTCCGTTTCGGATTTATGTAAGTATTATGGCCACCACCCACTTGAGTACAGGACAGGTTTAGTGTCTTAAATACTGTAATCTTCCATAAAGGTGTTCCGTGGACAACTATCTAGAAAATTGATGGGATATTGGACGGAAAATGCGGGTAGGTAGAATCCTTTGTTTCGTCGTTTACATGGTATGATTTAAGGCGAATAAAGTATGAGATTTTTTTGTGGGTATATGGAGAGAAAAAAACATGTACTATATGGGGTTTGGACCAGCGTATATAAAACAGCATTTTACGATGGTCTTTTATATTTTGCATATAGATCTAGTTTTATAATGCAATTTGCATTATGTGGAATCGATTCTTAAAGTAGATATTCCACTCGATTATTGGTACATTCAAAATAGAGTTTCTATCTTATCTTCTGGGGACTGGAGCCCTTAACCACGCAATTCTTTATGAATTTTTCATGTAAAATACATTCTCTAGTGAATGAACAGGTTTCTTCTTCTTAATTTATATCAACTTACCAGATTCTAACCTTTATATAGGTCTCTTGTAGTGTATAATACAACTTCTAATTAGAATCCATATCAAAATGAAGTCGTGAGCCTTGTACACAAACAATGCTCAAAAATGATTAGGCAATATTTAAATCAAAACTACAATCTAGATAAAATCTGATATGTGGGTATTTTACTATGATTTTTTTTCAACGTAATAAAAGAATGATTATGTCAAATGTGTATCAGTCTCACTGGGCTTGGTAAATTGAATTAAAAAAAAAAGATAGAAATGTCGTTCAGAGGCGGCTCGAAACTTATTTTAATTATAAATTAAAAGAAAGTCTTTTAGAATGTGTTTCGTTGACGCTACTGTTTTGTAAAGGACACGTTTTAAGAAAAATAGGTTCGTATACGGTATAATTGCTTTTTTGTCGTTGGGACAACAGTCATTAATAACCTTGAGCGAGTTATTTAATGAAATTAATCATATTTTTAATGTATACTGGCATGTTTTACGTCAAAATTATTACCAATGGAGGTGTAAAGTTATTAAGTCGTACGTTTTGATATAAATGACCTTAATTACTTTTAACGTACATTTTGTACAACATATACAGTGTTTTTATATAAAAAATAAATTATCTATATTAAAATTCTTGAATTAAATAGATATTTAATATGGAGCGGTGCCATGCAAACTTTTTAATCAGATTACTTTATTTTAAAGCTGGGTACAGACCAAGTTCTCGAATAGTTTGCGAACTTTTTCGAGCTTAGTGTATACGCCTGTTCGCGAACAGTTCTAGAGCAGCTCGGTGGTTCGTTTGGGGTCCCGAGT
>CAJUYG010000080.1:210826-224794 GCA_910591675.1 Galerucella calmariensis | reverse complement strand
AATTAGGGTTTATTACTCCTCGTACTTTTTGTACATACTATAAAAATACAAAATCTGCCGGTTTCCGCATAACCGCAAGTGTGGAGGAGCCATAATATGAGAGATTCCATTGAACAAATTATAAATTCATAAAAAATGTATTGTATAATATGTATTTTCATGTTTAACTCACGTACCTTTGGAAGATATTAAATTTTGAAGCATTTACTCTCAATTTATGCTCGTGCTGCTAGTCATAAATGCCTTTAGTGACAGTAAAACCCAAATAAACATGTGTGACTTCTTGTTTGAACGACAAAATCAAAAACGAAATAAGATGATGCTCCATAAAGCTATTTACTTCAGACTTGGTATGAGCTTTTAGAATATCTAAAGTATGTGTACACACAATACAACAAAGACGTCGCTATCAGCTATGGAATGCTTCATTTATAATTTATGTTAAGTGGAAGTAACTCGTAGAGAGGAGATGTTTATGGAGGTATACAGGTGTTGGTTTTGTCCCAAAGGAAAAGTCAATTTTGCAAAAGCTTAAAATAATTTTATACTCTTTAAAGGGGGAAATATAAAAGCAGGTTTATGTTATAAATCAAAAACGCGGCTGATTAAATAAAATACATACACGGCAAAATGTCCAGCTCACGCTTTTAAACTCATAAATATATTAAAAACAATAATTTATAGTGTTTAGAAATCGCGCGTTAGTTGCCATTCACCTCAAAAAATAAAATAAAGAAATATCTTTGAAATCGACATGCAATTAGAGTGAAAATAAGAAGAGTTGAGTACACGACATACGGTTGTAATTAAGTGCAGAATTGCGTGCGCCCTTAGAAACTATGTTAATGGCATTTGTAACGAACACTTTATTTGCATTTTAACCATATCTTTTTAGCTGTTGAAAATGTCTATCAATCAACGGTCTCTTCTTCTCGCTAAATACCTTCTTTTGTTAATAGAAGACTCGGCTATTCCTTTGATTACGTACTGATTTAACAAATTGAGTGTATTGAGAAAGTGAAAGACATTTAGATTGTTGTTATTGAAGTTTTAAATCGCTTGCAAAATAATCATACATCATTAATTGTGTGTTGGTACTAGTTTTTAAGATAGATGTTAAATTAAGGCACCAGCTTGAATGTCAAGGAGGTTGCGTTAATGGCCATGGTACGATTGCGCACGGCTGGTGTAAACCCAGAAGTAGGAGAGGGCCAATTGGGGCTAAGTCTATTGCATGAAGCGCTTACTGCGCTACCTCTGCTGCAAGCAGCGAATGATGGAATTCAACCCAGGTTTGTGTTTAATAAACCCTACAAAATACAACTAAAACAGAACACAGAGTCAGATCCTGAAAATGCAATACGGATATATACAGATGGCTCAAAAATGAAAGAAGGCTCAGGATGTGGAGTTTACTCGAGAGCACTAAGCCTAAAGATTAAGTGGGGAATGGGAAACAATACCAGCGTGGTTCTAACAGAACTATGGCTGGTATCTCAATTGCCAAAAAAGAACCAACCAGAAAAGGAATTTTTGGCCAAAACATAACAATCTGCACTGATAGTAGACAAGCCCTATTAGCCTTGAACAGACATGTTATATCGGGGCTAGTACTGGAGTGGCACCAAGATTAAGCTAACGCCTCGGCAGATAACAATATTGTCCTAAAATGAGTTAAAGGGCACGCCAGGAGTAAAGGTAACCGCATCTAGAGCCCAGTACTACTAAGGCTTAACGACTTCGACAATTGCTGAACTAGCCAAACGTTACACCCATGCTCAATCCCTTAAGAGATGGGATGGAATTAAAGGATGCAGTCTTGCCGGGATCACCCTGGGCGACTCTTGGAAGCTGGCTCCGAAGAAATATTTGACGATGACCAGGAAAAACCTACGTTTAACAGTAGGATCTGTGACTGGCCACTGTCAACTGAGGAAACGCCTCCATACTATGGGGCTAGTGGACACACCTCTATGCAGGATGTGTGAACAGGAAGATGAAACTGTCTTATGCGAGTGTCCGGAGTTATCGTCAATAAGAGAGTGTGTGTTCGGTGAGTCTTGGCCTACACCTGCCGATATAAAGGAGATGTCTCCTAGTGACCTGTCCACCTTCCTGGGAAGGACAGGATGGCTATGACCTAGAAGGACAACTCCTCGGGAGGATGTACAATAGGTCACATGTGGCCTAAATGCTGTGAGCCTACACTCACCCTCCCTACTCTACGTATACAGATTTAAGATACATTAAACTCGATAGTGTCATGAGCTGCTGGTCTATCAGTATATTAACGGCTGCTGAAGCCGCCGCATTTTTCAAAATATACCATCTTTTTTGTAAAATTGAAAGCTTGTTTTGGTTATTAGAAAAAATAATTGCTTCTTGCGGTTCCCTAATTAGAAAGGTTACTGCTCCGGCTGTCAGTTTCAACCTCATCCGTCTTCCAATCATATATCCCTCAAATTATATATTGCCATTCCACCCTATCTACATTCTTACTTCCCTCTCTCCTTTCTTTCTTAGTGTACGTTCACACCTACCAAGTCAAAAGAGCGTTTAAATACAGTTAAAATTTCCATTTTTCCTCTGTGAGTTTCCTTCGGAAGCAGCTACATGATTTCAAGGCCACAACCAAACATAACATCACTTGATGGCGTCATGTGTGAACGTACACTTAGATATTTATTGAATTTATATAGCTATTTATAATTTGATACTTAAAAAGTAATAAAAATATGTTTAAGATGCGATAGATAAGCTTTTAATGTTTTCGAATTTGTGGATAAATTCTCAAAATGTTATATTAGCATATTATCGGAACGCCATTAAAAATAATGTATGAAGTGTGTAAATTGCAAGACATCCGAAGGTGTCACGAAGATGAAGCGCACGAGTCTCGCTCGACTAGATTTAATAAGAAAAAATTCATTTAAATTAAGAAACACTTTCGGTAGCCAGCTTTGTTATCTCGAAATAAAGTAGACACATTTATCAAGGATATTTTAACGGCGTCACGTTATATTTTTTCGGAAAAAAAATTACACACACCATGATGGGCCAACGTCTGATTGATTGAAATCTCTATAGGGCCCGTCAAATTGTCTCTCAACACTCTCGAGTGATTTGAATGACAAGTGGTTTTGTATGCCATAGCTTAAAAATGACGGGGTACATTAATTTTATTTAAAATTGCCGAGAGATCGGTACCATCTGGTTTGTTACAAAGCGTCGGTACCACTTAAGGCAGTACTGTTGTTGTCGGTGAACTTCCATCGGGGTAAGATGATAGAGTTAAACTTATATACCTTCAAAGAAGCGTTAATCGAAGGAGGAGAGATTTGTTAATATGTGTCGAACATAAAAGTTAATTGCAAAATTTAATAACTGTAATTTGCCATGATTGAAAGGTGTGAGTGGAAAAAATTGTGAAAAGTGTTTAGTCCAATACCATCTATCTCATATCTGTCCAGCAAAATGGGTGCTTTTTATGTCTAACATCAGCACTCCAGCAAAGTGGGTGTTCGAAATATACTCGCGCACTGGGTACAATTCAAGAGAAACTATGATTTTTGGTTCCAGAAATAGGAAAATTAAATATCCTGTAGGATGTGTGACATTTCTCTCACGCTCAGTAAGATATCAAAGTGACGACGGAGACATTAATGAAACGAGATTAAATACATAATAAATTGCATTTAAATACCCTTGGAATGTGTGGAAACTGAGATTATGTGGTGAGTAAATAGTGAGAGACGTTTGCAGTATGCCTCAATTTTCCTCGACATAATTGCGAGTGAATGACGGTATGTAATCAACAGAGTTTTTGGTGAAACAAAATATTTGGACTAGAAACACAACCCTTTTGGGTTTTGCATGAAAACGGACTTCTATTGGGTATTGTTCGATAAGATAATTGAATTTGATGAAGGAAGATGTCGAGCATCGATGTAATAACCAATTAATATTCTATTTAGGCCTTTGTGTGAACAATTTATCATCAAACTGACATTTATTATAGACAGCTGTACACAGAAGTGTGAAAAATATGAGATTTTTTTTATGGAAATGTCCTGGGAAAGGATCGTGTTGAATAGTAATAATCTAGTGAGATATTATCATTGTTATCATTGATCATTGTCTAAATTTATGCACGTGAAACAATTTTATACTTCCCAAAAAACAACAACTAAATATAGAACAGCACGAAAGGCTATTTATCACAATTTATTTTAATCAAATTATTATTCCAAGTATAATAAATAACAAAAACCTAATTTCCATGTGGATTATTCAACTGTAATTAATTGTTTTTAATAGTTTCTATCATCAAAATTTGATTATTATTCTAAAGTATGTTTATTTAAAATAGTTCTGGTTAAAATGGAAATAAATATTTTCAAAATGCTTTGAAATTCAAACAATTCACGAGTAGATGTTTATGGGTGTACTTTTAGGCAGAAAATAAACCAAAATACACGAATTTTTCTGCAAAAAGCATTATTACATTTTTTTGTGACAGAAGTTAATTTTTGTACTGAAGTTCTTAGTTCTATGGTTAAAACCAACGGAATACATATTCATTCACGTAAGAAGAACTCACATGAAGTTGCGGTCATTACAAGGCCACATGGATAAACAAGACCGTTTTGATTTCTGCGCAAGACAATTAGCGAACTTTACGTTGCTTCTTCCTATGATAAACGGTGTCAAATAGTAACCTTTCGGATAATTTTTCTCATTAATTCTCGTAATTTCAACGACATTACTTCACTCTACAGTAAATTTTCCCTTTAAAGATAACACATTAACTCGACATGTTTGTATATTTGACGTTTAATAATGAATTTTCAATTAAACTAAGAAACAAGACATTGTTTCATGTTTGTTACGAATGTTAATTAATTTTGCGAAAGCACCATCATCGCACACCAAAATCGAAACGACAGTTGAACGGTTGAAGAGATATGTCGAGGGACTCGAAACTTAACAAAGCACACTTAAAGCTGAGACATTATTGCTGCAAAGAGGATTATATTTAGACCCGACAGAGATGCTTTCTATAAAACATAACAGCATACCTCACAGAGACGGATTTAATATTATTAGAGGTATAGAATTGTTTATACACATATAGACATTGTATAATAGGAACCGAGATATAAACAGTGACACTTTATCGACATAAAAGGAGAAAGATTTTGATAAATACATGGGAGAAGATAAAATATCAAATGGGCTCTACAGAAACTTGCCAACAGAATGGGTAACGAATTTAACTATTTAATACAATTCTCTCAGAAGAAAATACATCCTATACATGGACTAATACAAAAATGATCCACTTCTATACGAGAAAGACTGAGACTGTCAAAAAAGCAAAGAATGCCATTCAATGGTACACAGGCGGCTCAAAAGCAATAGAAGGAACTGGGATAGGAGTGTTCGGGCCAGAAACCAAACACTCTGAAAGCTTGGGAAAAACTCTTTCAAGCGGAAATCCACGCATAACAAAGTGCGTGATAAAGGATACAGAAGACAAAAGATTATCATAATGTCGGATAGTCAAGCAGCATCTCGAGCAGCACTGAGCTCTTGTGTAATCAGTTCCAAAATGGTGTGGGAATGCCTAGACAAACTCAATGAACTAAGCGAGAACAATATAGTCACCTTACTATGGATTCCAGGACACACTGGAATCGAAGGAAATGAAATAGCAGATGAACTAGTAAAGAGGGGGACTGAAATACCTTTCTGGGGGCCTGAACCCTTTTGCGGAATCAGAGGTAAAGAGGTAAAGCCGAGAAACAGAGAAAATCTGACCATTGGAAAGATCTAGTAGGGCTAATACAATCAAAGACTCTTCTACAACTGCGCTAAGAGTGCTAACAGGGATCCTAACGGGACATTGTCGCCTGAATCAGCACCTGAAAAAGCTCAAAATAGTTGAGAAAGAAGAATGCAGATTTTGTGGCATGGAAGAAGAAACCTCCATCCTCATACTTTCCAACTGCACAGTACTTCAGAATCCTAGAGCACAGCACCTGGAATTTACTGGATAGAAGAGGAACATTTATCTAAGTTGAAGTCTGTGGATATCCTAAAATTCCTCCGGGAAATGGGACTAAAGGAGCTAGCTAGTTTCTGAGACTTTTCTCAGGAACTGAGTAGAAGTAAGGGGGCACAATAGATCTTTTAGGCATCAGTGAATGTCACTCCAAAATACAGAGATACATACATATGAGAAAGAGCCAACAGATGACATGCATTTTTGCATCCCTTGAAACCATTCTGCTTGGTAACACTTCAAAATAGAGTTTTTGAAGGTGTTCACTGCATCTTCTGGGGGCTGGAACCTTTGACCAGCTCATTCTTAATTTTCGGAGAAATAAAAAAGTTGTCGGGACTTAAATTGGGAATATATGAAGGAACAATTCAATGATTTCTCGCTTTATAAAATCAATTGTGTTACGAGCTATGAGGGAGCTTGATTCTTAGATATGTACCAATCAACAGGAGCAAATCCTTGCTCTTGCAGAGGAATTGTTGTTAAATGACCAGCTTTTGATACATAATGTCGCAACTATCTGTTTGAATATTTTTGCGTTGGACGTACCTATTTTAATAATTTTGTGATGTCGCCGAAAGTGTTCAGAAATGCTTGACGTTCCTCGGCTATAATCCCTGTTGAAACTTTCCAAATATACCGAAACCTAACTTTGTTCTTTGCAATTAATAAGGAATTATGGAGTAGCTTAACGTGCCACGTAAAGGGAATTTTGGAATTTGTATTGCTCGAGAAACAAACAATACCTATAGCCGTTCTGTGAGTTACTTCCAAGTTTGTTTCTTCGGGTACATTTGTTAGTATTTCTGTTGAATTGGATAGGGGGGATTATTTATTAATTTGAACAGAAGCAACTATACCAGACCATTTTCATTCGGGAAAGGATTGTTACAAAGAGATTTACGTGAAACTGGTGATGAATTAGTTATGAACGTCGAAACTTTATCAACCGTATGATAAAACGAGAACTTCATAAACCTCCTTTGTGAGTGTATGAGTGCTATAGCAACCAGGTAGATTCAAAATTAAATTGTGAAGTGGGTAATAAGGAAAATATTTTTCGGTTAATAAACGCATATTTTAGAAAGTTTTCATTGATCATAAATTGATGAAAATTAAACCATTACCGATCTCCCTTTTTTGAAGATATCCATGAAATCCATTAAATCTAATAATGCCTATCAATTTTAAACTTTTACTGACGCCGTATTTTATGATATTTCCACTTTATTCTAACGTGCCTAAGAGATCAATTTTATGTAGCAAAAAAGATGAAAATGGATACCGCGTTAACGACATTAATTTTTAGTTACAGGAGTTAAAGAACGGGACAAACTGTATAATTTCACTGCACGAATCCATATGAATATCCAATTTGAGTATGGGATTAAGTGGGTATGAGAAAAAATACCAGCGTGGTTCAAACAGAACTGGCTGGTATCTCAATTGCCACAAAAGAACTAACCAGAAAATGAATTTCTAGCAAAAACATAGCAATCTGCACTGACAGTAGACAAGCCCTATTAGCCTTGAACAGACAACGTGTTATATAGGAGCTAGTACTAGAGTGCCTCGGCAGATAACAATATTATCCTGAGGTGGGTTAAAGGGCACGACAGGAGGAAGGGTAATCGCGTTGCCAGGGAAGCGGCTGGACTGAAAATTTTAGGACCCAGTGACACCTACGGACTAACGACTTCGACAATTGCCGAACTAGCCAAACGTTACACCCATGCTCAATCCCTTAAGGGATGGAATGGAATCAAAGGATGCAGTTTTGCTAGGATCACCCTGGGCGACCCTGGGAAGCTGGCGTCGAAGAAATATTTGGCGATGATCAGGAAAAACCTACGTTTAACAGTAGGATTTCTGACTGGCCACTGTCAACCAAGGAAACTCCTCCATACTATGAGGATGATGGAAACACCTCTATACAGGATGTGTGAACAGCAAGATGAAACTGTCAGGCATGTCTTATGCGAGTGTCCGGAGTTATCGTCAATAAGAGTGTGTTCGGTGCCGATATAAAGGAGATGTCTCCTAGTGACCTGTACACCTTCCTGGGAAGGACAGGATGGACGATGATCTAGAGGGACAACTCCTGGGAAGGATGTACAATGGGTCACGTGTGGCCTAAGTGCTGTGAGCCTACACTCACCCTCTCTACTTTACAGATACAGATGAGTGTGGTTCTTCCCAATATCTTAGAAATTGACCTGACTTGAGTTGTGATATTGACATTCAATAAAGCCATACATGTGACAGGATCGAGGGGTGAACCACTATGCCAAAAATGTGACAGTATTAATAGTGTAATTTCGCAAGATTTCGCGTGATTTCCCGTGTTTCGCGCGATTTCCCGTGATTTTGCAAATTTGTGACAGTATTTCGCAGGGTGGTTCACCCCTCGGACAGGATGTATTTATTTTGTTAGCGAATAATAAATTATCAACTTTTCATCTTTTCATCAAGTATAGTGCGGCTCTGCTCAGTAAATCCGAAAATATTCAAGATTTTATTGCAACTCAAGCCTAAGTTAAATCAGTTTCTAATATATTGAAAAGAACTTATACATATACCTAAGTAATTAATTTAACAGCACATTTTTTCTTCTCCAATATAGGTACAGACTTAATGAGATTTTCCTCATTAAAATTCCATAAACATTAATTTGTATATTCAATTAAACCAAATGACTTAAAAAACATCCACGGACATAATTATTTTATTAATTTTCTATGTTCTTAATGAAACCGACAATGCGTATATAATTATTTGAAGTTTCGGCAGGGCCGTCGTAAAGTTAATGAAATTATACCAGTAAATTTCTTCGACGGGTCGAACCAATCGATTTTAACATTTTTTTTCTCAAGCTTTTAAACGAACAAAAAAAATTATATTTAGCTTACCCAAAACTTTGCTCTGTATATCGTACCTGAAAAAGAAAAACGTATTTCAATTAAATTTGCATACAAATTTTACCCCAAAAAAAAAATCCCACCCTAATCCGTCTCTGTTAAAGTTAGAGAAACCCTCGAAATTGAGGACGATTCCTGGTGGTCCGATTTACAAAATCTGCATAACACTCCAAATACCCTACTGGCTAATTACAAGTTAAAATGAATTTCGTTTCGGGTGGTTGAAAATTGAATTAGACTCGAAAAATATTTTAAGAAGGTCCAACCATAATTAGCACAGTCTTTGGATTAATTAAAAGCAATGCCTTAATCGAGAACGAGTTTATAGTCCATTTTAAAATCATATTTAACACGAATCAGTGCCGGAGAAATGGGACACTCTGTATATTTTTGGTTTCCTTATTTAATACTCTTTCATATGATACGAGAAACAAAAATTAAACTGCGTGTTTCATTTAAAAATACTTTGAAAACTGATGCCATTGTTTTTTTTTCAAATAAAAAAAGTTCATTTAATAAGTGTCGATATGGGTCATTTTAGACCAAAAGTAAAAGTAATTAGCAATACGGCTGATTTTTTTTTACCTCTATCGTCTGGCCTATTTTCCTTAAGGCTAGATACCGAGTCAACGAAATATTGTGAAACGTTCTATAATTGAAATTCCACATTTTATTACTCATTATTTCAAGTATACAGATTAGAACAAAAGGTTTTCGTTCTTCCTGTTCCTTATTACACGTTGTAGGTATATCTACCAACCGCCCTTTGGGCTATTGCAAAATATCCTTTCTTATGCACCACCATATCAGAATAATCCAAGGAGAAACAGTATCCTCAGGTAATAAAACTAAAAATGAACATAATTAAAAAGTGAAAATAATTTTAAAGAACGTTTCGAGCAAAACGATTCTCTCTCAGTACCTATATATAATATGCGTGAAATGAGAAGTGTGGTTATTGTTCGTTTTGTATACCATTGTGCCTTTGGATAGCATCTTTAATAAGTTAGAAAACGTGAACAATACGGTCGACCATGGGAAAATGATGGGTGAGGTACCCTTTGGTAGATAAAGCTATTATTTTGTACCGTACTTCCATCAGGTTTACCTATCAACTCATTACTTCAATATTAATAATGATTGTTTATAGAATTATCATCAATTTCCTTGCAACTGGCTGACGATTTTTTCTCTATAAATTTCAGTCGGATTAAAATGATTGAAACTGAATATTTTTTAGGTTTGCCAGCTGATGGTCACTAACTATACTTTAGACCACAACCAAATTCAGCATTCAACAAATTATAGTCAGGGTTAAAACGACTGTTAAAAAAGTATCACTGGCTCCCGGGCTATTACGTTTAGCGAAGCATAACATTTGTAGATTCTCACGATGAAGTATTCCAAGTTGGTTTTATCAATTGGTTAGGTATATTTTTTTTGTTGTAGCTACAGCCACTCTAACCAATTATTAATCAAACCGATATAATGTTACAGATGATCAATAATATTGAAAGGAATTCATAGGACTTATTTATTCAATGTTTTTTTCGTGTCTGGTAGAAGCTACCTACTCACCACAGCCTCACGTTTGGGTTTGTTTCTTACTCTTCTACATGTATGTATGTATGTATTATGGGGTGACATTCACTAAGACCTAAAATATCTATTGTGCCCCCCTACTTCTACTCAGTTTCTGAGGAGAGTCTCAGAAACTAGTAGATCCTTTAGTCCTTTTTTTCCGGAGGAATTTTAGGATGTCTGCAGTAGGGATTGCACTACCGGTTTACCGCCTCAAAAGTTCTTTAAATTACCGATGAAGAAATCGACATCTTTTACCGGTAATTTCGGTAAAAAATACCAAGCTGACAACAGCGCGGATCCGTTGTTTCTGTGAGAGTTTCTAGAAGAGTCATCAGAAAATAAATTTGCAATCCCTAGTCTGCAGGCTTCAACTAAGGTAAATGTTCCGCCTCTATCCAGTAATTTCCCAGGTGCTGTGCTCTAGGGTTGTGGAGTGCTGTGCAGTTGGAAAGTATGTGGATGAAGGCACAAAATCTGCATTCTTCTTTTTCCACTATTTTGAGCTTTTTCAGGTGCCCATTCAAGCGACAATGTCCCGTTAGGATCCCTATTAAAACTCTTAGCGCATTTTTACTTTGACCCAGAAGAGTCTTTGATTGTATAAGCCCTACTAGATCTTTCCAATGGTCAGATCTTCTCTTTTTCTTCCGCAAAAGGGTTCAGGCCTCCAGAAAGGTATTTCAGTCCCCCTCTTTGCTAGTTCTCTTCTAGATGGCCAGACCTCTTTCCTCGTACTGTAAAAAATTGTATGAAGTCCTTTCCAAGCGGGTTCATCTTGCACTTGTTCAGTTTTTTTTTAACAACATGTATAAAAATTCTGTATATTAAATCTTCAATATATCAAATACAACTGTAAATTTTTAATGTTATCTCCTATGTCGTGCTCTTTTGTATCAACAAAAGAACGTAATAGTATAAACAAAAATTTCATTTATCAAACACTCCTTTTGTTACAACTATTAACCAACTAAGTAATATATGATATTTAATCTGACAAAGGAATTTACACAACACATTAACAACACTAAGCCGTGTTAACTGATACTTCGTCTAGATACGAGGGGAGCCCAAGAAATATTCCTATCTCTCTATCTAACCTAACCTATAGGATTATTCAAATTCCTGGGTTTAGTTAAACTGGGCGTACAATAGTCAAATGCTCGTGCCAAGCCATCCCAAAATACATACATAAATACATACCCTCGTATAATACTTTTGTTACAATTGAGGTACAAATGACTTGAAAAAATTATACAAAAACATACAAACGCACCGGTTTGGTGCATTGTGCTTGTTTAAATAAAACACGACGTCACATTTAACCAACATTATTTGTTTTAAATGTTTGTTTTATCTTTTTTAACTACTATGAACTTTGTAATTAAATCGACTATATGATTAACAGAAAAGTATAATCTTCTTCAAATAAGGCAAGATCGTTGACTTTCTGGTATTTTGTTTGAATAACCTTTGACTTTACAAGATATCAAAAACACTTAATAAAACTAGTGAGAAATTAATGTTCAAGTTGTCGATTATATTAATTTTTAAAATAAATAGTTCGGTTTGAACTTAGTCTTCAAAAGAATCCCTCGACATTTAAAAATTTATCTTCATTACATACTTAAACATCTCCCACGTTGATCTGACTCACATAATGTCCATCTCGGCTTTCCCAGCATTTTATAACCCACAAGCTCACGTAACTTAAACTTGTTATTATCGCCCCCACAATCTCTTTGGTCAGCAACAATTAGATATAGAACAATCTCCACAATCTAAATGTGAATAACCTTCGGACATGAGAAACAGAACAGGAAAAATATTGTTATTTAAAAAAAAATAAGGTTATAATAGTTTGTACAACAAAATTCGTTCAAACACTGGCCTAAATATTTCAAGTAAAGACAATAATATCCGATAACCCTCAAAATTTAAAACCAAACTAACTTGAATTCATTATGACATTTGACACTTTCAAATTTTAATCGAGAAATGTGATATTTTTTTTTCGGTGAAAGGCGTGAAGGAATACAAAATGTCACACCTAACGTTTTCACTTAATTTACCAGTCGTATCCGATTTGTTAAACTCTTCACAAAACATTTTATTGTTCGGTTGACTGTGAAATATTTATAACGATACGAGGGATGCAAGAGATGTTTGATTCAAACGAAAATTTATGTGAATTTAAAACAAAAATGAAAGTACGAAAGATAGTATTGGGGAGATTAGGATATGGGGCCGTTCGATTGTTACGTGAGGGGAGGAGGAGGGATATAGACTAAGGGTTTTTTTTTCTATTTTTAGTGTGTATAATTTTAATAAGATTGGGAAGTTTTTAAAACGATAATTTCTTGAAAAATACACATTTTTTCAGTTCCAGCACATATCTAATTATACAATGTGACTCCTTTTGTTTGGAAGCACCCCTGTAAAATCCGCATGATTTTTGTTAGATTCAGTATTAAAAACAGTATTTTGGCACAAATTTTCATAGCCTAATTATTCAAGGCCATCTATGTTAGTTTTTCTTTGCCAAAAAAGACAAAAGTACATTAGGCATTTTTTTTTCAAATATAACTATACCACTGAATTCAGAATCATTACAAATGTAAACTACTAAAATTTTATAAAAAAAAAATGTATCAAGGACAAAGTTATTACAACATGAATTTGGAAAAAGTGGTATTTTCAGTAATATTTTACGTAGAATGTAGACAAATTTTAAAAATGGCAACATGGTAAACAAAGACAAGGACTCAAAAATATTGCACAGTGAAAATTCGAAGCCGATAACTTAACCCGTTCTGGAGTTATAGTTCTGAAGGTACTGTGAAATTATGCTGCATGGAGTCCTCCAAACGCCATAAAAGGAAAAAAAAATTGGTCGAAAAATGCGGATTTCACGGGAGTGCTTCCAAACAAAATGGGTCACACTGTATGTCTAAAACAAACCTCGTATTCCACTACGATCCGACCAGATTCCAAAATCCAAATACACACACTCTCTCTCACACAGCATTCAGCCCGGCTTTTTGAATTAAACATCTGAATAGGATCGAGGTAAAACGTTATTTACAAAACGTTATTTCAGAACAGTCAAACAGTTGGTGAATCTTTAGCATCGTTAGTGGTTTGGACAGATGTCGACATCTGTTGTTGCATACGAACATCAAAAACGGTATGCGTTTCATGAACCATCATTTATTTCGCCAGCCAGTCGCTTTGAAGTTGGTTGTATGCGAGAGATTTGACCGATAAGAAGAGAGTTTACTTATCAAATAATGTACATATAAATATGAGATAATGTTGGTGTGTAATTTCGAGAATTATCATAAAGAAAACAATTTTATTATGTTTGTTTAGCGACATATACTTTTCGGAATGCTGATTATAGTA
>CAJUYG010000080.1:162598-205826 GCA_910591675.1 Galerucella calmariensis | reverse complement strand
ATTATACCTATATCTCCAACTTATTATTAAACTCAGTAGATATAATAAGCCACGGATAAGAAGAGACAAGAATAGGTGAAAGTTTGAGGTAAATAAAGAAAGTACCTGAAATACTATTGAAAACCTTGTTGGTTTTGTATCGAGTAGATTTCTAAGCAATGATAACATTTATATTTCTAATTTTGGTAAATGAGGTGCGGCTATCATGAACTTTTAGTTAATTCTACACAAATCCAAAGATCCTATGCAAATCAAGTATATTATATATGATTTTTCTTATTTTCAAGTAACATAAACTTATTTAAATATGAAAACAAACTCATTATTTTCCTCTATGACACGTGAAAACCAAAAAGGTAAAAGAAAGGAGCACCATCATTAATCAAAAACGAACATAGTCACTAGACGTACATGTAATGATGAGACTTTTCTTTATTTTTCTCTTTCGGCGTAATGAAAAACATGTTCAGACATGTCATCAAACATGAAGGGAGCTTTACGATAAGTTTTCCGCTATTTTTATTTCTAGAAAAGTTGGTACTCATTATGAGAGTTCATGAACTTGTGCATAGTTTTTATTTTAACTATTTCAGTTCTTATTTATCCTGTTCGTTTAATATCCTTTGCTTCCTTCATTTTTAGTTATCATATTTGTACTTTCACTACTTTTAATTGTTTATAAATAATAACTCACCTAATAATGCCGAATCCAATGAAAAATCCTCGATTAGATGCACAAAAACATAAAAATCCACTCACAGTTAAATAGAAACAAACCAAGTCACTAAAAAAAATCCTCAACCTTCGAATATCGCTCAATGTTCATAGGACTCTCTACTCCGTGTTCGGTAGTGAAGTTCGCGGAATAAGAACCGAAAAGCGAGTCGTTGACACAGCTCTGCCTAACAACGAGTTTCGCTCTGAACTAAACTCGGTTCTAACTGTTCACAGCCTGCCAGGATGCGTTGCAATCCCCACCACTTCAGTCGGAGCTTGAATAATGTCCTTTTACCTGTGTTCTACGGGTATTCCGGAATAGTTGGAGCGATGCTAACCAATTCTTATTGGTATGGGCATCGGGAGGCCGAACGACAATACGTTAAAACAGGAAGTTACAAAAGAATTCATGAATTTTGTTTGGCGTATGATTGTTTTTGATTGTAGGGGATGTCCTGCCAAATAAATTGAGCTTAGATGGGAAGAAGCCTTCAAAATTAGGTATTTCGTGACACTTTTTATATAAAATTATGGGAATTCTTTTTCTATACAAGGTGTTTAAATATTATTTTTATGAAAATACAAAAATTAGAAAGGTTCAAACCAAGGTATAATCGAGCTACAATGTCCCGGTGAATATCTAGAAGAGATTATTAATGTTTTGGCGAAGTAAAGTCTACGTCCGGTCAGAATAGAATGGGAAACCAAACAGGTATCGTATTTGGGGTTTGATAATAATCATTTTCGATTTCAATGACAATACTGGGTATACACAAATACGAACCATGGGAAATGTGATACCTATTGGTAACTTGACTCTATTCGTTGGGTGTTTGTTGTTGGTATAGATTTGAATGATACGTGGATATCCTGTATGTATTTTCTTCCGTAGAGTGGTCAGTAATGTCGAATAGTAATCTCCCGAATAGTAATTTCCGGTTATTGTTCTACCCTTATCCAAAAAATCAATCATGATTATTTCATGGCAATCCCAAAAAACTGGAGCAAGAACTTTTCCAGCAGATTTTTGGACACGAAACTTCTTAGGTCTTGGAGAGGACCAAGGACATTGATCACCAAGGGTATTAAGCATATCTTCGTAGATCTGCTTACCTCTTAACCTTTTTAAATACAGGCATCGGCGTAGCTAGCTTCAGTTTTCAATGGGGGCCGTGGCCCCAGGTGTACGTTGGATTAAAAAATATATTTTTTAAAGATTTGTTCAATGAATGGTAAAAAAAATATGCTATAACAGTGAATAGTGGTTTTAATATTCCAAAAGCAACTAATACATTTTTTAACTTATAAACATAACGATTAATATTACCTACAAGAGAAGTTTTCTTCGTTGTTGACTGAACGAATCTACAACACTGTCCAGGTCGACATCAACATCTCTTTCTATGAATAACAGAGACAAATCTGTATGTCTGTCTTGGGTCATGGTCGTTCTCAACCAGTTAAAAATCCTCCTCATGGCAGAAAAAGACCTCTCGAACGTCGCACTTGAAATAGGCAGAATAATCGCAACTTTAAAAAGTTGATAGACATTTGGATATGTTTTTTCTGCTTCTGTTGTGTATTTTTTTTATAGAATCATGACCAACAGTTTCCTTAAATTGGAGAATACAATTTTTTAAAACGGTCATTTCTGCCTTTAAGGCAGAAGTGTTAATATTTAAAATTTCACGGTATCGCTCAATGAATTCCGCTGAACTGTTAAAATCTAACCGAAAAAAAATGATCCACTGAATTGGCAAGCACCATACTTTCTGATGAGAACCTTTTGTTCAGAAACCCTTTCACAGTATCAATAATTCGGTAGAAAATGTTGGCCTTCCAATACTCAATTACTCCGATGTCAGCTCTAGAGCATGTGGCGTCTATAAAACCTAGTCCTACAGTTGTTTCGGTGACGAAATCAGCGAGCTTGCTACTGACTTGCTTTTTTCGTTTCAATGAGGGAATTTCCAATGAAACTTGATAATTTTCAGCAATTTTAATAGGCGAGGATTGCACCCTCTTCTAGATACTGGATAATAGTGGTTAAGATTATTCTATGGAAAGTTCAGCTACTATGTTTTTTCTTGATACGCAGTTTTTCTACTATAATCTTTCCGGGGGGGGGCAGGCCCCCCCCAGCTACGCCGATGAATTCAGGTACTTGATGATGGCTCCACGATACTCCAATTTTTTGATTTTAACAATTTCGGCGGACGTCTTTTGTCTTTTAATTTATTGCGTAACTCTGGTTTACTTTTTTGACGTCCAGCTTCACACTGACACTTCTATTGAGTTACTGTTCGTTGCTATGGTAACGCAATATTTTGTTTATGCATGGAACTGGTCTAGATATCAATACATTCTCGTATATCAGGGGGAAATAGATTTTGGTCAATTTTCAAAGCAAAGCTGTGTATATTTTTCACTTTATCGTTAAAAATGTACAGTTTTCTATATAATTTCGTTATTTATTGTTTGCGTGTAAACCCGCTGTATAAATGTCGTGTTTTAACACACCCACATCTCGATAGCAGGTAAATGTTTCTACCAACAAAATCAATCGATATTTTATATTAAACGAGATCGTCGTCAAACGTGCTTATTTCATTAAAATTTCAACGTTTCGGTTTTGCTCAGGTGCATCCGTAGCAGCGATTTTGATAATAATTTTGGGTGGATTAAGTTGAAGTAATTAAAACGAAATGTAGTACATTTTGAGATAATCTTTTATGTAATTAATGAGTGGAAGTTTTTTGCGGAAAAATTTTGTCGATTAAAAATAATGCAATGGAACAATAGCATAGAATGATTTTTTAATCGCTTTATGTAAAACAAAATAATGTAAATCTGAAATTTTAAATTAAAAATGAGGAAAATTTGTCACAATATACAAATTTGTACATTATATATTGGTTCGAATTTTAATACTGTGTATTAAATCTTTATTTTTATGTGTATAGAATTCTAGTCGGAATTACCGGGGATAAAATAGGGATTCATAACGTGAATTGTATAAATATAAAAGGCAAAGTTTATTAATAAATATTGGTGCGTATCAAACAGATATCCAGCTTTTTGAAATAGAAATATTCTAACTGTAATAATAGTGATTGGAATTGTTTTTATTTATATAAGTTCGTATGAAAAATAAATATTTATTTAAGTAAAATCATACGTTCGAAGCAAACAAAATATTTGCTTCAATGTTGATCACTAAAAAACAAAAAAACTTTACAAAAACCAATTTAGAATAATAATAAAGAAATCAAAAATGTTGAAAATAAATCAATCGGACAAGAATATTTTTGTAGAACCTACATATACAGAGGGTTTCCAAAAAGTAACGTGATATATTTTGTTCTCTGTATCTGTGGAGTAGGGAGGGGGAGTGTAGGCTCACAGCACTTAGGCCACATATGTGACCAATAGAGTACACGCATATTTCATACTTTGCTTGGATATTAATTTATAATAGTAAATATGATATCAAAAATTACTACAAATAGGAAATAAACCAGTTTCCATTTGAAATTACTCCCAAATTTTAAAATAAAATAATAAAGCGTCAATTCCCACCAATAGCAAAATTTATGCTTGTACCCTATTCTACATCCTCCCGAGGAGTTGTTCCCCTAGGTAATCGTCCATCCTGTCCTTCCCAGGAAGGTGGACAGGTCACTAGGAGACATCTCCTTTATATCGGAAGCTGTAGGCCAAGACTCACCGTACACACATTCTCCTAATGACGATAATTCCGGACACACTTACATCTTTCTGTTCACACATCCTGCATAGATGTGTGTCCACTAGCCCCATAGTAGGTGTTTCCTTAGTTGACAGTGGCCAGTCAGAAATAATACTGTTAAACGTAGGTTTTTCCTGGTCATCGCCAAATATTTTTTCGACGCTTCTCAGAGTGATCCAGGAAAGACTGCATCCTTTGATTCCATCCCATCTCTTAAGGGATTGAGCATGAGTGTAACGTTTGGCTAGTTCCGCAATTGTCGAGGTCGTAGGTGTCACTGGGTCCTAAATTTTTTAGTCCAGCCGCTTCTGTGGCTAAAGAATCGGCAATGCTTTACTCCTGTTGTGCCCTTTAACCCACCTCAGGATAATATTGTTATCTGCCGAGGCGTTAGCTAAATCTTGGTGGCACTCTAGCACTAGCCCCGATATAACACGTTGTCTGTTCAAGGCTAATAGGGCTTGTCTACTATCAGTGCAGATTGCTATGTTTTTGCCAGAAATTCCTTTTCTGGCTAGTTCCTTTGTGGCAATTGAGATACCAGCCAGTTCTGTTTGAACCTCGCTGGCATTGTTTCCCATTCCCCACTCAATCCTTAGGCTTAGTGCTCTGGAGTTTACTAAAAAGTATCTACCCCCGTATTATGAGTACTTTTTATATATTATTTTTAAAAAAAGTATAGATAACTTTTGAACAATATTATTTTTCAAAGTATTCTTTCTCCACGAAACGTTTTTTTAACCTTAAGGACCATTCTATACGGACTGTTTAAATGCGGCAGTGTCCAACGTTTTCAAGACCGCATTTAAACAGTCCGTATAGAACGGGCCTTAGAACAAATTCTTGAAGCAATTATTCCACTTGCTTGTTAGTGAGTGGAATCTCTGTTGCTAGGACTTAGGTTGGGACTGTATGGAGGATGGTCAAACAATTAGATGCTTTTTTGCATTTTGAACTTTGATATATGCAACCCTAGTAAAAATATCGTCTCCATATTCTTCTTAAATCCTTCAATTTATATTTAAAAAAAAATTATTAAATTCAAACAAGCATAAAATAAGTTTTGTACTTTTCTCAAAATAACCCTCTTTCGACATAGTCAACTTACCGCCTTAAGCTTCTTAAACTATGGTCAGTTACATCATAAGAATGGACTACTGTGTGGTCGACCCAACCTTATTTTATCAACAAAGACCTCTAGAAATTCAAAATTTTGACGCCTCGGTGAATACAAAGTGGGTCGATGCTATTCTCAGAAAACGTGTTCATTTTTGAAACTTGAAAGACACCAGACCAGCATTAGCGTCGAAAAGAATTGAAATTTTGAATAATTTTTTCAAGGACCAAAATTTTTGAATTATTTTTTAAGGTCCAAAAATCAATTAATATCCTCCCACTTTTCACTAAAAAATATAGTTTGAATGTATTCTTTAAAAAAAAAATATATTTAATTCCTTTAAGTACGTCACTGCTTTACACCCCAAGAAGACGAAAAGGTAAAGTCATTGTGAATAATTTTACAGACGGTCTTTTGTGTCCCCATATTTCCTGTTCTACGATTTAACTCAAATGACCCACTTTTGAATGGGATGTGGTGACATTCTCCTTATGGATGTCTTTGAATAAAGAACTAGTTGTAGCGAATATGCCATAAATTTTACGAAAAACTTTATAATAGGGCGTCAAATTGACGTGAATCTATTCATGATTTTTATATTTTTATTATTCAGACATTCGAGAATCGTTTTAAATGGGGAAGGAATGTGCAGCTTGTGTATATTTTGATGTCTATTTCAGTTTAGAGTATCTTTATGTTACCAACATTAACCTTTATCACACAATTACTTTGGAATCATCCTGTATATTTCTATCGGTTCTCCGACCCTAATATATCAAATTTATCAACTGGTCTCTTATTACATTCATTTTAATTATAATTTCAATTAATTGTTCCTTCTGACGTACCACTTGTAAGGGATTAAACTATGTTAATATTAACAGCCCTTAGAAAGGACGAAGGGTTGATCCTTTCAGCTTCGTTGGATTTTCTTGATAATGTTTTGTATGCAATGTTCCGTATTATATATTAAAACGTTTTTTTTTTGTTAAAGGAATAAAACAAATATGTCAATATATATACGGTTAATTTAATCTAATTCCTTCATATACCTACAGTTGATTTAGTAGCTCTGAACAGTAGCGAGTTTGTTCCCCGCGGTTATTGAGATATTCTAGATAATTGGTAATTAATTTTAGCAAATAGCTGCTTTCTGGATAAAATTACTACACTTGAAACTAAAATACCAAAACCGATAACTCACTCCAATGCATCGGTAGTATAATTGAGGGTAATATTTCATAAGAAGTCAAGTTTTAGGGATGTAATAAGATTGAGATATGTTATTTTGTAACTGGTATAATGTTTGAAGGAACTTGGAAGTGAAAATTCAACCAAGAACCAATAAATTTTCATTTAAAAAGTGAAATTAGAAAAAAAATAAAATAATGATGAAATGAAACAATTTTCATTTCATCATTTACTATGGATCTACAGAAGAAAATGAAATAGCAGATGAACTAGCAAAGAGGGGGACTGATTTACCTTTCTGGGGGTCTGAACCCTTTTGCGGAATCAACCCCAGTGTAATATTGGGAGAAAGCCGAGTAAAAGAGAAGATCTGACCATTGAAAAGATATAGTAGGGCTTATACAATCAAAGATTCTTCTGAGTGACTACAATCTGTTGATATTAAATGAATGCATAAGTCAAAGTAAAACTGCGTTAAGAGTTTTAATAGGGATCCTAACGAGACATTGTCGCCTGAATGGATAGAAGAGGAACATTTACCTAAGTTGAAGCCTGCAGACATCCTAAAATTCCTCCGGGAAATAGGACTAAAGGAACTACCAGTTTCTGAGACTCTCCTCTGAAACTCAGTAGAAGTAGGGGGGCACCAAAGATCTTTTACATACATGGATCTACATCAAGTAAAAGCCTCATCTATTCAAAAATTAAATAATTTTAATATTAAAACGTCTAGACAGAACTAAATAACAAATTAAACAAAAACCTTGCAGCACGTTCTAGCCCACACCTTATCTTGCCTTTTTTGGATCCTTTGAAAAAAAAAATACTTTTGTGTGTCTTTCGTTATTTAGTAACGCTTTTATCCATCCGATTCCCATCCCTAATAATTGGTTGTAATATTTCATAAAGGCAAGTTTGCAAATACGTAAAATTTTCGGTGGTGGTAGATCAAAGTTATTACTACCGCCCAAGGCAGCACAACCTTTTTTCCTATGCTTTTGTCCTGTCGGCCAGTCCTCGACCGTGCGCTCAGTGTAAGATTTATTTATTTTAGAAGGGGAGTTCATTTATTGAAATACAGGATAATGAACAAGTATAGATCTATGATATTTCGTATACAAGGTGGTGAAGAGATTTTTAATTTCATTTTCTAAATCTGCAAGCTCCAGTGGATTATCATACAGAGTTCGGCAAAAGTCTGGGACCGGAAAAGAAAATATAAATTTTTTGGAAAATCTTTTTATACCACAAATTTTACTCCAACTTAAACTATAATTTGAAAATATTAAGAAATATACAGGATGTTCCAATAAAGTGTGGCGTATCAAAGTTTTATTTTTTCTTATGGAACATCCTATATTTTATTGCATTTTCTGAATGAGTTTGCTTTTCGGTCGGAAGTCTAAAAAAATCTATAGTAGTAGGGATTTTGAGCAGAAATTTCAAATCCAGACTCTAAAATTATGAAAGAATATGTAAAAACATCAGCGGTGAGGTTATCTATCATATTTTGTATACAGGGTTATCCAAAAGTGAACAGTAAAATTATAGTAAAGTTATTGGGTGAACTATGCTTGCAAAAAGTGAATATTTTCAAATTAATAAAATACATACTGAAAGAAGAGAGCTGATTCGGAAAGAATGAAGCACTGATACATTTTTTTAATCGCTTTGGTCGCTTTAAACTAAAACAAGATATTACGAATCTGCAATTTATACGCGAAAGTTTTTTTATTGTTCACCTAAAGCCAGGAGCTTTTTATTAAAATTACAACCGCTTAAAATGTGTTTTTTTTTCTTCTGTTTTATGGTAATATAGGAAAATAACATCATAATGAGCAATAACTTCTTTGTAATTAACAAAGTTTGAGATTCATTTCTCATAACGGCAAAAGTAGATATATAAAACGTAGCTTGTAAACCTTGGTTGTGGCACAAAAGCAAAAATTAGGCCATAAACGCAACGAGGGGCCAAACAGGGCTTGTTAATAAATCAGAATGATGTTTTTATTACCTTAAAAAAAAAACTACGGCGTCATAAAGCGATTTGAGAGATGGGTCGGGTGGAGTTATTTTTAGGGGTGTGACCATTAAATATATACGACATAATCAATCAGGAGAATGAAGAAAACAAATAGAAAAAAATTGCTAATTCGCCATAGGGGTACACTCGAAATTTTTAATTGAATACCTGCTCGATAGAAAAGTTCGAATTCAAACTGTGCACACGAAGATAAATTCATTTTAGTATTTTTTTTTGGTAAAATAGTATGTGGGCTTAAATACAAAAGTGAGAAATTGAACTTTGGTCCAGATTCTCGGTCGACCGATATGACATGACCCCATACTTTTGTTTATAGCTGTATAACTGTCACACCTAGCTCTTTATAGTTAACATTATTCGATTTTACATGACATTTTTTATGAAAAGAATATTTTTCGATTCTCGAATATGCCTACTTATTTCCTGCAAATGCTAGTGAAGAAGGTACAACAATATAATGATTACCAATCCGAAAAAGGGGAAGTTTTATATATATATATATATATATAGGAATGAACTTGAGTTAAAAATTTGGAAGGTTTAAGAAAAAATTAAAGACAATCTTGAAAAATTTCAATGTATGAGCGGATTAATGTTTTCGGAAGCTGGAAATTGGCATATTACAGTTTTTGGAGATAGGGACCATCAGTTTAAAAGTTGTCAAAAAAAGGGCACCCAAAAATATGCAATACATAACTCAATTGCGATATATTTTGGGATAAATCATGAAAATTGTTAGGAAAAACTATACCTTGATGTTGAAAAGGCCGATGAAATAACCAAGCAGAGAGCAGCGGTCATAATAGAGCCAGAACCTTCCTGTGGAATTGCTAATTACCTAAGTAAAGAGAGCATCCACAAATGGATAACCAACCAGGCGTTGCGCTGGTGGTACGAAACCGCAGGACAAAGGCACGACAAATTATTCCTTAAAAGCCCTAGGACAAAACTGTCTCACGACCTACTATGTCAAAGTCGAGAAACGACGAGGATGATGGTGGGAATGCTGACCAGACGTTGTAGGTTGAGGAAACATATGCACACAAATGGCCTAGCAGATGACAGCTTATGCAGGTACTGCTAGGGAGAAGACGAGCACATGAAAACCGAGGACAGAGAGGGAAGGCGGTATTCAGGCTATAAAGTCTAATAAAAGGAATAAAGCTAGGGAAGGACCACAATAGATCTGCAAAGGTCGCAGTGGGATACGACAAAGAGCCACTCCAATTTTAATGTAATCTAATCTAATACCTTGTTGTATAAAACTCGATTGAAATGAATTACAGACCACTAAAACAATTCCAATTTTAGAAGCTCGTTTTAATTTTTTGTTGTAAATTATTTGGAAAATTACCCTTTCCATTAAATATTTGATAACCTTCCAAGGTTAATTATCAATTTTAAATTCACCTGAAGGCATTAGATATTCTTAAAATCGACACGAACGTTCTGAGAACAATGTCTGTTTAATCTTCTTAAATAACACGTAATTCTTCTTCTTCTTCCAAAGAAAATATGTAAAAACAATAGACAATAGTGGTTAATATTCTATTATTATTCACAGCCAAACTTTCAGGCAGGAACAGACGCACTCCTTGGGTGGTTTTTACAAACTCAAAAAACGAACACAAGCTATACAGATAAGGGTAGTTAAAAAAATGTTATTCGTATATATACATAAAGTATTTAAGTTTTTATAGCTGCCATCATAGTTAGGGAGGCGAATAGGGGATTTTTCGGGAATACTCGAGCTTGGCAGTTGAGATACCCTAGACCTAATAGAACAACTTTTGAAAGTATTAGCTCTATATGTAGTGACGCGCGCCTATGATAGACGATCAGATTAATAAAAAAAATGATAGTCTGAAATACTCGAGCGCGTCAGATTCAGATATTGGGGGTTGATCTTACTGTTTTAAGACTAAATTTAACTAATCCCAACGCTAAAATGGTTTTTACCATACGAGCTTCTCTTTTCGAAATTACTTTATCTTTCGATTTTGATAGGTCTCTACGACGCTCGAGAATGTCGCCATTTAGCGACCTCGCCTCCCTAACTATTATGAAAGAAAAGTATTTTGAAACAACTGATAAAAAAATCAGCAATACTATAAATGACTAGTTTCATTTTACAGGTTGTCAAAGTGAGTGTACTGAATATCTGCAATAGTTAACTTTAACGCGCTGTATCTTGCAAGTTCTCCTTTAAATTAAACGAGCAAAATGATACACTATAACCAGCTTCAGTAGTGGTGTCATATTATGCCATAGGAAACATTATCTATTCTTTTTTTAAGAGATAGGAAGGTTCTTTTCGTATTGACGATCTTTTTTATTTCATTTAAACAACAAAAACCGAATATATGAAACGCCATCATCACCTGCTCTTCTATAAATCTAACAATATTCCATATATCCTGTCTGGTACTCTCAATCATCCAATTACAAGCCCAACATCTATACAATCGTTCCTTTCACGTCAAAGGCAAACCATCTGAACTGGCATGAAAAGAGTTATATGCCTTTTTCTTCAACCCGTAGAATTGTTTTCAGACATTTTGTTTACCTTCCGTACAAAAAGAATATATTCGAGATGTGTTGCTTAAACCAAAATATTAGGATTGGGAAATTCACACCGGCAACAAAGCCATTTGGGTGTGGAACGAGTGTAAAAGAAAAGATAAATAGGAGAAAAGGAGAGTTATTGAGAAAAGGGTGGATTTCTTTATTAACCGCCAAACAAAAGGGCAAAGAAAGGAGTGATTGATAAATCTAATTAATGGTTTTCTCTGAAAATGTTGTGTGGTATTTTATTTTCAGGTAATTTAATCTGTTGAAATATTTTTAAAGCACTTTAAAAACAATATGGATTACTTTCCTGTTCTTATTAAAGATTTTTTGGGAATTCAATAAGTAACTTCTCAAATAAAAAAATCGTACACACTAGAAAAAGGAAGATATTATGCTGAAATTTCAGCAGAACCTTCTTAAGGGTTAGATTTAGCAAGAAAAAATTCAACAATGCTTGTAAGAAAAGAAATTTTCATTTTATAGGTTGTAGAAGTTATGGCAGCAAAATAGTCAACTTCAACAAGCTATATCTCGAAAAAAATTTGAAATGGGATGTATGACTGGGGGATTTTGAGTAGTTGTTATAGTTGTATCATTTCTTCTCCCAAGGGTTTCCATCTGAGCCCTTGTATATTCTCACAAAAGCAGAGTAAGTGAGTAGGTGTTTCATTCCTTAGTATATTTTCTGCATACAAGTTCAATGACCTTCTCTATGTTGTTTAGATGTTTCCTCAGGATACTGACGGAACTGTCTCCAAATGACTCTTACACAGTCTCAATACCTTGGTTGAGAGTTTCTAGCCGACCTGCTTGTTCAGTAAACTCTTTGTATGACCCCTGCATTTGACTTGGTGTTCCAGTTCTGAACTTCCCAGGAGTTTCTAAACGTGTAGACCTAGCATTAATATATCGAGAAATGCAAGGAAAATGATTGAAGAAGCTATACAGAAGGGGAAGGGTGAATAACCGTTCCGTTTACCCTTTCTCTTCTGTATAAGCTACATTTGAACGCTCATTCCTACAGGATGATTCAGAATATAAGAAATCTCTTTTTTTTTCATGTACTGGCACCTGTTCTAGAGACTCTGTATCCTCTATTGCGAGCATATTAAAGGATTTCATCACCTCTACACAAATATTTGTAAGTGATGTCACAATTTCGGTAGTAAATATTTTTGACAATTCACCAAAAAGTAATAAACTGACACACATTTTTTAATCCAGCCATTAAAACCGTCTCTTCAGAACGTTTAGCCGTGTAAGATAATTTTCTACTATAATAAAGGAACAGCTTTTAAGGCTGACAAACATTGAATAAAAAATGCCAGGAGCGTTGAATATCTGAATATCAATTGAAAAGTCGAATGAAAAGTTGTGGCAGCTTCAATTTTTTATGGTGCATAGAAATCAGTCAACAAAAGAACCTGAAAATTAGTTCCACCGAATCGTTTATACGAACAGTAATAAAATGAGTTGTTACCTCACCTTGGTCCAATTAACGGAAAATTCTTCCGTTTGGACGGTAATAAACAGTGCCGCAGAAAGAAAAAAATTTACACAGTTATTTTTTGCAGGTATTTTTAGAAATTCGGTTCATTATATTTCAAACTTTATCTAGTTTTCTATTTGCTTGCAGAATTAATTTAAAATTTCATACAAATGATTTAGCGATTCTGATATAAAACATTCCAAATGTATCTACAATAAAAAAGGATGGTGACAGATGGTGTGTATCTCCTGAGGAAGGTGTAAATAAGACACTAAATGCACATCACTATTTATATGACAGCTATAAAAGGTTTATGAATATAGTTATGACAGGAAATCCATAATTAGGACTTTAGGAGGTGTGGTGGTATAATAATTAGAGATATTTGATACCCTTTGAAGTATTTAAATGTTTTTCGTTTGGTTCTAGAGTTCAGGATATAATATAGGTGATTCTAAACAGTCTTATACGAGGATGTATTGATATCTGGTTAGCTTAGGCCAGTTCCATAATTCATTAGAAGTGTCAGTGTGAAGTTGGACGTCAAAAAAGTAAACCAGAGCTAGGCAATAAATTGTGAAAATCGAAAAATTGGAGTATCGAGCCATCATCAAGTACCTGTATTTAAAAGGGTTAAGAGGTAAGCAGATTTACGAAGATATGCTTAATACCCTTGGTGATCAATGTCTTACGTCCTCTCCAAGACCCAAGAAGTTTCGTGTCCAACAATCTGCTGGAAAAGTTCTTGCTTCAGTTTTTTGGGATTGCCATGGAGTAATCATGATTGATTTTTTGAATAAGGAAAGAACAATAATCGGAGATTACTATTCGACATTACTGACCACTCTACGGGAGAAAATTAAAGAGGAAAGAAGAAAACTATCCAAAGGTGTTTTGTTTTTGTAGGACAACGCCCCTGCACACAAATCTCATGTTGCCATGCAAAAAATTCGTGATTTAGAGTTTGAATTACTAGACCACCCCCCTTATTCACCAGATTTGGCTCAGTCCGACTATCATCTCTTTCCTCAACTGAAAAAAAATTAAAAGGTCGTAAATTTTCTGAGGGATGAGGAGGTAATAGAAGCTGTGGAGGTCTGGTTTGCAGAGCAGGAAGAAACTTTTTTTTTGAAAGATCTAGAGACGTTGCAGGTTTTCTGTAATAAATGTATCCAATTAAAAGGAGAATATGTTGAGTAATAAAATATTTTGACATTGAAATTTTGTTTGGTTCTATAGTAGGCTAAGAATTTTTCAATATACATATGTATGTTATCAATTAAGGACTCAACTCTTAAGCATTTTATTGTTTGATATAATGTTTTCTTAAAAAAAAGTGCCATAATATGATTGTAATTGCCTTGTTAGTAACGCTGGCTCGTTATATAAATTGGGATATACAACCTTACAATTTTTTTTCACGAAATAACGAGATATAACATGTATTTAGTATATCGTCGGAAATGATAATTCATATCATCAAATTAAGTGCATTTCAACGACTTCATCAGGATTTTATAGACAATTGTTATAATGTCTATCCTTCTTAGTATATATAGAATGTCCCATTTGTCTACTTACTTTATTATCGCTGTAAATTTTGTATTGAATTGAATAACGGATATTCTGCAAAATTTTGAGAATACAATCTAATAAAACTACTGTTTGAATTGCACCTGGTCTGGTTAACAAGGGGCTATAAATGGTTAACAAAAATGGTTTTAGTTAGTCGAAAGTGAGCCATCAATCTATAGAATTTGTGTGAAGTTTAGAAAGCGCGATAGAACGACTAACCCAATAAAATCCTCAACTTTACAACCCTGTCGTCAACATTGACAACATTATCTCAGAAAATTACATGGAAACTTGCCGTTAAAAGGTCGAACGTGAGGGGATGCTGGATCTGTACAGTATCGGGCTAGATATTTTTAGTTTTTCACAAAACAATAAAAATTAAGTTTCCGTTTACCAAATAGATATCTATCTGATCCCCGAGAGCACTTTCTCTCTACTTTATTCCATCACTTAGTTCCAGGATTGTATCTCCCAGGACTTCTATCTTATGTACTAGCTGCCACTGGAGTGGGGAGGCTATAAGGCAACAAGGCTTCAAGGTTACACCCATACTACTACTACTACTAAATGTGCAGGCGAGCCCTGTCCTGGACAACTCAAGCCAAGGCTCCGACACTGAGGCCACTGGCGGGCCCATTGTGCCAATCCTGCTACCTAGTCATCCATGAAGCCGAGCCCTTCAATAAAGGCCGCAACCTTTTTCAGTGGATGCCTGCTTGTGTCTCCAGGAGCCATGACAGTGACTCCGAAGATTCGCCTGCGTAATACAGCCCAGTGTGGACACTCTAAGAGAACATGAACTGACGTTTCATCAGTCATGCCGCAACCCCTACATAGGGAACTTTCCTCTACTCCTAGATTGTAGAGATGCTTCCTCAAACAGCAGTGCCCTGTTAGGAGTCCTGCTATCTTTCTTAGCCCACTCCTTGGTAGTTCAATGGCTGCCCTGGCGTGTCCATCAGTCCATCCCTTCAATAGAAGTTTGGATTGTCTAGGACCCTGCAGAGCATTCCAATGAGCGAGGTGCTGATTCCTCAGCCACTTCTTCGTCTCCTTGCGTATTCTTTGTTTTGTTAGGCCCAGGGTCGGGCCCGGGCCGCAGAAAGGAGCTGCCGCCCCTTCCGCAGCCAGTGCATCCGCCATCTCGTTGCCTTCAAAACCAGAGTGGGCTGGAATCCATTCTAGCCGCACCACGTTCCGCCTTGCAAGATTAGCAAGTAGTTCTCGACATTCGTTAGCAATGGTTACACCCATGCTCAATCCCTTAAGAGATGGGATGGAATCAATCAGCCTTGCCAGGAAGCTGGCACCGAAGAAATATTTGACGATGACCAGGAAAAACCTACGTTTAACAGTAGGATTTCTGACTGGCAACTGTCAACTAAGGAAATACCTCCATACTATGGGGCTAGTGGACACACCTGCAGGATATGTGAACAGGAAGATGGAACTGTCTTATGCGAGTGTCCGGAGTTATCGTCAATAAGAGAGCGTGTGTTCGGTAAGTCTTGGTCTACACCTGCCGATATAAAGGATCTGGATCTAGTGATCTGCCTACCTTCCTGGGAAGGATAGGATGGACGATGATCTAGGTGGACAACTCCTCGGGAGGATGTACAATAGGTCACATGTGGCCTGAGTGCTGTGAGCCTACCTACCTACACATACAGAGATACAGAAACCTACAAAAAGGAAACAAAGATAAAAGAAACGATGAGTAATATTAACACTATACTTGAAATGAGATGTTTTTTCAAGACTGGTTAATTGGAGTTGTAGAAATTTTGATTGTAGAAGGGCCAAGTCCAAATCTGTTAGACAGGGCGTTGATTATAGTGGTTTAAACGGTAGTAAATCAATGGACAGGGGTATTATCAGAAAGCACTTGTTTTCTATTCGAAAATAGGTCAACGGAGATTCCTAGAATGGTGCTCAATGGCTTTTTGTACAATAAAAATGTCACGCTTGATGAAGAACTAATAAAATAGTGAGCAGTTAGTGTGCCAGATGGAAGCTGGTTTGTGGTAATAGTGTATTATCCCTAAATTGCCGGCTATTTCTCTTTTATTTTATATCATATTATTTGAGTTTGTATATTTATTGTTTTTGTAACAAAATTGTTTAACATATTGTTAAGAAAGGATCTTAATATTTATTCAAAGTATCCTAAATCTTAGTAGACCCTTTTTGGTTAGGAAACGATAAACTCAAACAAAGGATCTAATGAAGGACAGTCAATATATCAACCGAAAGAATAATTTCGTGAAACCCTGCTTTGGAAACCTTTTAACCATTATTGTTTCAATAGTATGTGGGTCGAGGTCGGAAATTTTTCTTTTGACATCAAAATTTACACAGAGCTGAAAACTTTTTTTTATTTGCAATAAAAACCTTAATTCCAAACCAAAATTATTCAAATAGTTGTAGGGATATTATGTAAAATGTTTTTTTCGATGTCGACTCAAGACCCCACACAAATAAAGTTCATAAATATTTACGAAAAATCAGCTTTCCAAATCAGATTTGGGGATTTACATCTCGGTAAATATCAAGTTTATATTCAAAGCTTGCACCTCTTGAATGTTTGATAATTGAATCGAAAAAATTAGTAAAATTTGTTTCTGTACACATTTTAAAAGATGTATATTCTAATTCGAATAAGTTTCATTGTTGGAAACTTTGTACTCCTAGAATTTTTCTCGTTAAAACTTGTAGAGCTCTTGCCGAAGCTGCTGAAAAATATATCCTTGAGCTGCTTATTTCTAGGCTACTATTAAGCCCTTATTCCATTCAAATATATACATTTTCAGTGATGTAATTATTCTGGAAATCATTTAAAGCTTTTGATAAATTGCCTCTTTTACATGTGCTTTTACACAAAAGTTGAGCTTGACAACTTTTGCAATTAAAACTTGAATCAGGTGTCACAACCTTTGAAGGATTCCGTGATTTATACACAAAAGTAAATTTATTATTTTTATTATTTCTTTTTTTATTATTTTGGGTAATTAAATCACAATATTCTTTTAATACAACGTTTCGGCAGCGTTCGAGCTACCGTTATCAAGAATATTTCAGTTTATACATAAAATTCTACTCTCTATATGAGAATACGGAAAAATTTGATAGACTTTTTTTGTCAAATTTACGATATCCTTTGAACTCGCAAAATTTTATTTAGGTGGAACATTGAAAATTCTAATAAATGAACAGAAAAAAAAGTATATTAAGCTATTATAGAATGATTAATGACTAAATAATGTGTGATAAACCGTAGAAGGAACTAATTAAAGATTCCCATAAAAATTGTGAAATAAATAAGTTCAAAGGTTAAAGATAACAAAAAGATACGACTTGTTATACATGGTAAACATTGGAAAAACAAAATCTACTATCATAAAATATTTTAATAAATACTTTTTTTTTGTATATTAGAGTTATTATACGAGGACTGTTCAAAAAGAAAGTCATATTATTGAAACCCTATTTATATTTTTTAGGAGAACTTTTTAATCTAGTTTCAAGTTACATTTATGTATATTGGAAAATTCTTAGTCTACTATAGAACCAAACAAAATTTCAATGTCAAAATATTTCATTACTCAACATATTCTCCTCTTAATTGGATGCATTTATTACAGCGAACCTGTAACGTCTCTACTGGACCTTTCAAAAAAAATGTTTCTTCTTGCTCTGCAAACCAGATCTTCACAGCTTTTATTACCTCCCCGTTATTGGAAGAAAATTTACGACCTTTTAAACTTTTTTCAGTGGAGGAAAAAGATGATAGTCGGACGGAGCCAAATCTGGTGAATAGGGGGGTGTTCTAGTAATTCAAACCCTAAATCACGAATTTTTTGCATGGCAACATGAGATTTGTGTGCAGGGGCATTGTCCTGCAAAAACAGAACACCTTTGGATAGCGTCCGCGTTTTTTCTCTTCAATTTTTCCCGTAGAGTGGTCAGTAATGTCGAATAGTAATAACCGGTTATTGTTCTACCCTTATCCAAAAAATCAATCATGGCAATCCCAAAAAACTGAAGCAAGAACTTTTTCAGCAGATTTTTGGACACGAAACTTCTTAGGTCTTGCAGAGGACGAAGGACATTGATCACCAAGGGTATTAAGCATATTTTCGTAAATCTGCTTACCTCTTAACCCTTTTAAATATATGGCTCGATACTCCAATTTTTCGATTTTCTTAAATTCGGTGGACATCTTATTTGGAACTTTAGTTCTTTACGTCAGGTTATGTTTGAGCGACCAGGGGTCGCGACGCAAAAGATCTGAGCGTTACGTTACGTTGCTTCGTTATGGGCCTTGCTTGAGTGAGTGTGCTCTCTCCTGAGTCTCTCTCTCGTTTACGAAGCAGCGATTCATATGCTTCGACCGGGAATCGTACCCGGGCCGCCCGCGTGTAGGCGAGCATTCTACCACTGAACCACCGATGCTATATTAAAATTCTATGCAAAGCTGGTATTCGCAGTGTTAGTGATCTACTTGAATTTGTTCGGATAAATTTTTACTATTGTTTCCATAATTTTTTTTGCGCGATTGATCTTTTTTGTTTATTTACAACATCGGTTGTCAGGACGGTAGGTTGTGTTCACTGGTTTCTAAGTTTAACACGTCGGTAAGTGATTTACTTACCGCTTAGACGTCGAAAAGTAATAAATAGCATAACAAAAATTTCACCAAAATGCAAAATATATTTTAAACTGATCGAGAAGTATAAATGTCACTTTTGACATTTCGTTCATTTCGAAGAAATCTAAATTATTTTATTCGGAATTCATTTCAATACGATCGCGCAATGTATAAGCATCTCGAACGTTAAGGGTAATTACAACGTTTGCATGTATAGATTCCTCTCGTAAAATTGGACAAAATGATAGGAGGATTGAGGGGTCTAGCACATTTACTTTTCGAAATACAGGGTGTTGAAATTTTGAAAACTTGAATGTTTTAATTCGATAACTTTAAAATGGATGGATAAATTGATTTGACATTTGGTAGGTTGTTTTTAAATGTAAAAAGGGCATATTTTGATAGAAATAGTAGTTTGTGCAACTAGTGTGGATATGATACGAACTCAAGGGACACCCAGTATAAGTTGCATATCGCTATAGGCAGTAATTAAAATTCATAGCAGAATATTTAAATCGCGTCTCCCATGAAATTGACACAACGTATTAAAATCTGTATCTATTTAATATTTTGATAAATCCAGTATGATAAAATCTCGTTTTACTTATAATTACGAAGTGTTCAATCTGTTTGTTGCGAGTAAATAAAACCAGCTTTTCGGAATGTTGCGGTAACTAGAATCTCCTGCTGATATTTATATTTTTATTTTATTTCTAGTTTCAGTATAAATTATATAGAGTTGGATAAAAATTATACAGCGTAAAAGAAAAAGGAATAGATATTCTATACTATATAATTTTAACCTGAATTTGTCACTTGTGGTTGATTGGATGTCTATTTACAAATAGATAATAAACTGTTGGAAACACTTCACTGGGGGAAGATTTCAATTACTTGACACCTCGGAAAAGAATAATGACACCCTGAAAAAGACAGTTTTATACAACAACAAAATCGGAAGTCCACAATAGTGGAAATAAAAAAGCAAAGAAGTGAGTTTTTGTTAAAAAATATGTTTCCTGAAATTTATTTATCCGCCAGTCCGGAAGAAGATCCAGCGTTAGGTAATTGTTTTTCGTTGTGAAAGATTCTCGTCCGGAAAAGGTTCACTTCACCAACAAAAAAATCCTAATGGTCATTAGCGCTTGTAGGGCAAATACGGTTCGAATTGAGAAAAGAAAAAATATGGGGTTTCTAAATTCTTTTCATCATCTAAAATCGATTGAAGCAATGGAGATAGTTATATACGAAAATATACAATCCACCTAAAATTGCATTGACTAGAAATAGTCTTGGAGATATATAAATTCAGCCAAATAATAAAAAGGAGAAAATTCTGAAGATAAAAAGATGGAAGTAGCTGCAAATTTGTATTAATAATGATTATCATTCGGTGTCTAAGAGCAAATCGTTCCAGCACTGTACATGTTTAGACTAGTTATGTGCCTGTGCTGGATCGTTAGACATGTAGATATACAGTGCTATTCAAAAGTCCCCTCCCCCCTGGTATCTTTTGATCGGCAACACTTACATTAATAAAATTTAGAGGGTGAAAATAAAGTGTTGTAAACTTCTCTACGAATGGTAACAGGTGACGTAATAGTGATAGATGACGTCACAGTGCCACTCTGGCCAATAATTTTAAATAGGACCCTATGGAAAGTGATATCTCGTTTGAAAGGCTACATAGCCAAATTAATTTTGTTTGGGTTTAAACTAACTTTGACGGATAAATTGAATAAATACCAAAATTATTGTTTTAAATTTAATTAATCAAATATCAACAATGGATTCTTATATCAAGTGTTCGAAATGTGCCCGTCTACTTCCTGACAGTAATACATCCTATTAGTAAACTCTTGTCGTACTCGTTCGAATGTGTCAGCTGAAATTGCATTGCATTCTTCAATAATTCTTTCTTCTAAAAAACTTCTTCTGAAAAATCTTGGTATTTATACTCACTATTAAAGTCTTATTAGCTCACCCTGTATATCTTGTACAAGGTCCAGATTTTATAATTTATTTTCTACAATAACAGAAACACATGTCATTTGCATGGAGTGTTCGGTCACGTACATCCTGGGCGGGCGAGACTTGCAGCTCCTGTTCTGTTGTACTTACAGTTGATTGTTCTATCGACTTGATATTATACTGAATGGTATTTATTTATGCCACAGGAAATTGCGGATTCTCTTGCTGAATAATAACATTACAGTTAAAAGTATTGTGGGTTTTGTCGATAACAAATCTTAATTTTGTTTTTGTCTACGAATGGTTTTCGTGTGGCTTTCATCTTATTTTTTTATTATTTTAAGATTTATTTATTCCTAGATAGTGTTTAACATATTTATAGTGTCTTGAACAAAAGTTTTAAAATGTGCTAACAAAAATGTTGTGCTATATTGTACAATTAAAGAAAATATCTCTCTAAACATGCAAAACGGTTGCATTGGAAGTGATTCTCAACCTCACTCCAATACATTTGGTGGTGGAAAGTGCTGCAGAAAGAATAAGATACAGACTAAGTAGAGTAGATGATAAAAAAACACCTCCTCATCTGATAGAAATCAGAAGGCCTGGGACATGCTAGGATAGGAGAAAGTGTGCAATAGATCTTCGAGGTCCCAGTGAATGTCACTGCCTATGAAAAATACTCGCCTTCAATAACACCCGATGTTTGATCTGGAAAGTAGTGGATAAAACATAATATTTTGTAAAAAATAAACTATATTATTCGAGTTGAACTGGAATCGAGTGAAATTAAAGTTTAAATGAAAATGAAAACGTCCCCTAAACACACTTTTGCAATATTTAGTATTCCATAAAATTCCAGGAACTTGTTCCTTCGCTTTGATATTGGATATAATTACGCTGATTACCTACTCCAATTTGCATGTTTCCCTCTTGGTAATGACATGGTAATCTGCAGCAAGAAGGGAATTTATTATACCGAACAATAATCTTACGTTGCATACATATTATTAATAATGGAAGTATACTTGAAATGTGGAAAAACTTCTTATTTTATATGATGGCACCATCGTTTTTTATTAGAATGTCAAAATAATGTGCGATGCTTATAAATGTCTTCAACACCATGGTGTATATACAGTGCTTTTCAGATAAAAGTATCCACCTTTAATAACTTTTGTAATACTGGTATTTAGAAAAAATCCAAAAACACGTCAATTTATGTTGGAAGGGGCAAGCATTATGGCTTATTTAAACTTACTGGAAAAGCCACCCCCTCACCCCTAGCAGCATCCCCTTTATTTTTTTAAATTACTTTTCATATTTTTTATGTAAAATTTGGATACTCCTCTTTGAGCTGATTTCAAAAATGTATAATACTTCTAGGTTAAAGTGGTTAGTTTATGAGATAAACAATTTTTCTTTTAAGAGCACAAATTTTACTTATTATTTACTTTCACCTTATTTGCCTGTACTAAAATGGGTTGTACAACAGTTCAAACTCTTTAATCTTTTTAACTGTGCTATTTATTCTACTTAAAAAATCCAAACAACAAAAAACTCTACTTTTCATTAAAGTTTGACATTGTCAACTAGAATTTGTAGTCACTATTGATAGTGTAATTTGATACATTATTTATTTTGTTTCTCTGAAATGGTTTACTCTTTGCAAGAAAGAATTGAAATTGTAGGTTTATACTACCAAAATAATAATTGTGCAAGAGCTGCTGCTAGAATATATAACGAATTACATGACGGAAGACATGCAACTCATAAGTATGTAATTCAACTGATGGAGAAATTTACCACAACAGGGTCTGTTTGCAATAAAGTGCATAAGCGAGAGGGACTCGTAAATAACGAAGCAATCCAAGTGACAATTTTAGGGCAAGTCAGCTTAGAGGCTCAACAACCCCAATCGTTGTCAACAATAAGTAGAGCGATCGGTGTTTCATCTTCTACAGTTTTCCGAGTTCTACATAAATTCAAGTACCACCCATACAAAGTTAAGTTGTTGCACGAGTTGAATGAAGATGATTTTGATCGTCGTCTAGAGTTTTGCGAATCAATGACGCAAATTATCAATAACAATCCACAATTGTTAAACAATATTTGCTTTTCTGATGAATGCTCATTTTCATTAAATGGCTTAGTAAGTAGGCATAATTGTAGATATTGGGCTGAAAGTGATCCACATATTATGCGTGAATTCCATACACAACATCCCCAAAAGTTAAACGTTTGGTGTGGTATCCTAGGTGACCACATTGTCGGACCTTTCTTCATCAACGGAAATTTAAATGGTGAATTATATATTGAGTTACTCAGGGAAGGGGTTGACCCACGTATTACAACAATAATAGAAAATGATGATAACCTTTCCGAAGATTTACTGGTATTTCAACAAGACGGAGCTCCCCCACACTATGCTATGCCTGTCCGACAATTTTTAAACGAAACATTCCCCGCTCGTTGGATAGGTAGAAGGGGGCAGATGATGGAGTGGCCACCTAGGTCACCGGATTTAACACCCCTAGACTTCTTTTAATGGGGGTATTTAAAAACATAAGTTTATGCTACCCAACCAGAATCTCTGGATGATTTACGAGAGAGGATAGAAAATGAATGTCGACAATTAAATCCAGCCGTATTAAGCAATGTCAGAGAGGCATTTCAAAATAGATTATACCATTGTATGGAAGTGAATGGTACTCATTTTGAACACTTATTGTAACTTCATAATAAATAGCACAGTTAAAACTGTTGTACAACCCATTTTAGTACAGGCAAATAAGGTGAAAGTAAATAATAAGTAAAATTTGTGCTCTTAAAAGAAAAATTGTTTATCTCATAAACTAACCACTTTAACCTACAAGTATTATACATTTTTGAAATCAGCTCAAAGAGGAGTATCCAAATTTTACATAAGAAATATGAAAAGTAATTTAAAAAAATAAAGGGGATGCTGGTAGGGGTGAGGGGGTGGCTTTTCCAGTAAGTTTAAATAAGTCATAATGCTTGCCCCTTCCAACATAAATTGACGTGTTTTTGGAATTTTTTTTAAATACCAGTATTACAAAAGTTATTAAAGGTGGATACTTTTATCTGAAAAGCACTTTATACATACGTCATCCTACCGTACAAAAATGTTTTGAAAGACAAATTTTTTGTTTCTTCTTCACTTCATTAGTCACTGTTTAATTTTAAGCTAACATAATTTCCCCAAACGTGTTTGTATTGTATGGTTTTCACCCTGTAGTCACAAATCAATTCATGTTGATAGTCTTCTCACATGACATCATCCATATGTTCAAATTTTTTCTTGTGTAACATTAATCTCGAGCTCGAGCAGTTGACTTTCTTTAAATGAAATTTTATCCGTGTACGTACAGGGTGTGTACAAAAAGATATTTATAAAAATTTCAAAAATAAAATATATTTTCAAAGACAAAATTACAATATATAAGATAAATAGATAAAAAAATATCAATTGACGATTATTTTTATGTAAAAAGAAATAATTTTCTTGTAAAATATTAAAATATGTACGCTACTAGGGTGTTTTTTTTGGGGACTTATTTTTCATTTTCATTAAATGACAGGTACCATCTCTGGTGCAGATTACTATAGGTAGAGCTATTAGTTCATACTAAATCCCGTGTAGTTAATATTAAAAGCTCCAATTTTCAGGGGATTCCTATTTGTACATTTCCAACAAGATAAAAAAATAAGTCCCAAAAAAGCTCCCTAAATTATAATATAAATCGTTCGTCCTCCAAAACCAATCTATTTCTTCGGCCTGTACTCAATTTTCCTGGATTTAATCGTCATCCACCTCATCCTCACCAAATAAAAAGACACTCCTATCAAAGCACTGCAAATGATAAGCATTTTCACCATCATCCTTTGCCTATCATCGAATTCAGGTTCAGCAGCCCATTTTAAAAAAACAGTAACATCTTTAGCTAACTGACTAGCGTATCCAGGGGTACCGTCTGTATAAGAAACAGACTCATCGAAAAGAGGAGGACCCATCGATAGAGCACCTCCGATGAAGTAGGGATTAAAATACTGCCCGTCTCTTAGTACTACTCCTGCGGGAGGATCACAGTATCCCGTTAGCAACGAAAAAACGTAATCTTCATCTGAAATATTATATAACTACTAATTCATGAATTCGTTTTTCTTTTTAAATTTTGCTTACGGTCTGGCTTGGCGAGGATAATATAACTCAAATCTGGCGGGCTAGCTCCGTTGTTAGCTGCGCGAGCTGCATTTTCGTTTGGATAAGGATTGGGGAAATAATCTGAAAGCTTTCCTGGTCTTTCGTACATATTACCTTCTTCGTCGGGTCCGTCTTGTATCATTTGCTCTTCGGCTTCTGCCTTAGCTTCCGCTTCTGTGTGGCTGACTTTAACTAGGTTTCTATAAGCTAGATGGCGCATTGAATGGCATGAAGCACATGCTTGTTTATATACTTCGTACCCTCTTCTTATACTACGAGAAATTTAAGAATAAGCCAAGATAAAATAATGATTTTTTGGTACATACCTAGCATGATCTAGGGATGTGATTAATCCATTATGGCTCCATAGATATTTTGCTGGGTGTAACTCCAAAACTGAAGCTTTCAAAGAATCGTTTAGAGTAAATATTAAAACTCCAGAACCCCCTGCCAAGAGTCCTAAGCTTCCAAAAAGCTAAGAAATTAAAGAAGAATTGTTAAACTAAAACCCAAATTTCCCTTTGCCAAATTTTTAATTTGAAAAGGTAGTATTACTTACGATTTTTTTATTTAAAACCCATTTCTTGATCTAGAAAATAAGAATTTCAACATATTTTTGCCCCAAAAAGATAGATTACTTCACTCACCTGTTTATCTGAATAAATTTTTAATTTTAAAACTTTAAAAACGAATTTTCTAATAGTATTCAATACCATACTAATTATTAAATGTCAAACATAAATTTGACAGCTATTCGACAGGATCGTTTGAGGAGGGAAATGGGTTGCTTCAAATTTGACAGTTGGTGGGATTTTATTAATTATAGAGATAAAAGAGAGAGGAGAGAACATACCAGTATAAAAAATCATCGACTAAAGTGGCTTCTCAATATGGCCGACTTCCGTAAACAAACCAAAGGCGTACATTAAATTATTCAATTAGAGGAAGCAAAAAACTCTCATATGCATCTTTTTGAGGTGGTATTTTTTGTTGTTAGAGAATTGATACCAGATTTTGGTACATTCAAAAATTTCATAAAACTATTGTACGACTTAAATTTATACTAATACTCATAAATAAACTCTCTGATACTGAAAATCACATTTTTTTAACGCGGTCTTTCAATTTGACACATTTCAGTATATTAAGGTTATCTATGTTGACACAAGAATTGATGACTAATGTCACTAATGTGGCTTCTCAATATGGCGACTTCCGTCGAAAGTTGGTTAAATCACTATCACGCTTACCTTCCCTGCTTTTTCTTTTACCTCGTTGGATTTTGTGTAGTTTAACTGTCTGTCATGGTATGGTTTATAGCCCGAGAAGTAGATCTAACTTCTTAGTGAACGGTCTATAATACTATTATCTTGACATCTATCCCACTACAAGCTATACAAAATGCGTAAATTGTCCAAAATCTTGTTTTTTTTACTTCTATTAATAAAAGAAATGGTGAATGAAGATGGTAAAGCTGCTTGCATACAGTTTAAGCTCCAACAGATGTATGCAGATTTGACTAATCTTCCAAATCCGGTGACAATTTTGTAAGGGATTTAAAACAGACCCCCTGCGAAATGTTATCTATCTATTACCACGATGTTTTTCTATACAGAATGTCACATGAATTTGAAATAGTAGTAGTATATAGTTCCTGTTGACTCATTTCTCAAAATTAATCCTGTGGTGGAATAGACAAGTCTATTTGGTCCAAAAATCAATAATTATAGTTTTAGGTTTCATTATATACAGGGTGATTCATTACTAATTGGAAATATTTTAATAGTAGAATCCTGACTTCAAATTATGGAGATTCAATCCAAAACACCTAAATAAAATGTAGCTGCTTAGTTAGTTACAGGCAAAATTGGGCAGCTTCATGCTTAACTTAAAATATCTCGAGAATTATTGACTTTATCGTTATGGAAAAAGAGTACTTTATTCGCGTAAAAAGATTGGAGAATCGAAAAATTGTGCTTAAATTTCTATTACGCCAGTGGCGTAGAGTTTGGGAACGATTAACCTATCACTTGCCCCTGTCGTACGCCTTTAGTAGTAGACAGAAACGTTAGTTCAATATAATTTAGTCGGGGTACAGTGTCTACACTTCCTGCCAAATATAAAATGAATACGTAAAACAGTTTCAAAGTACTGAGAACAAGTAGTTTTTAAATTTTTAAACAAAACACCCTGTAACTAAGTAAGAACTTACATTTTATTTAGGTGTTTTGGGTTAAATCTTCAAAATTTGAAGTAAGGATTCTACTATTAAAATATTTCCAATTAGTAATGTATCACCCTGTATATTTGTTTTATCAAGCAGTATCTGTATCAGTCCTGAAAACGTCTAGAGTGATTTTTGTTTCATGTTATGTCCTTTAAGCCGACAAAATCCTGGAAAATCCTGCTAAAGCAATAAAAGTAGCCTAGCAAACCTGGGAAATCCTCGGAAAACCTGATAAGTTCCTGCCAAAACTATGGAAATTGCACGGAAACACAGTCTACTGAGTTGATGGTTATCAAGAATTTTGATTGATATTTTTTATTATATTTAATACACTTCTGGTAGAAATTGCGAAATGAAGAAATTCCATCAGCCACTGAATAATTCATATTTTTTAAATATTTCTTTAAAAGCGCGTTTCTCAAAACTTCTCTCTCTCTCTCTCTCACTCTCTGTATGATTTCGAGTCGAAGCCTCGCGCTTTCACGCTCTTCTAATTAAATTTTAAACTAAAGGAAAACAAACTCTTATTTTATTTTTATATTGAAAAAGCAAACTTGGGTGTTTTTAAATTCAAAGCGAACTTTATACAGAGGAGAAGATTAAGAAGTTTCGTATGAAATGTAACGCCTTTTGAATATATTTTATTCTGTTCTTTATGAATGCTGGAAGGTTTTTCTCTCCTTGCAGTTTTTTTTTCAAGAAACTATGTCCCGTTTAGATGCGACGAAGTTTTTAATTTTTGATTAGTTGTGTTGTGTTGATGAAGATTCTTCTTTGGAACCGGAAAACGCTTTTTAATAAAAGAGACGTTCTTCCGGAAATGCGAAAAGGGATAAAAAACAATTCCACAGCAGCAAATGGAAAAGTTGCTTGAGACTTAAAACAAGTAAATAAATAGAAATGTTATTTTATGAACCCTCGGTATCTATTCCAAATGTTTAGATATCCTGCAATATATCCAATTTCTTTAAGCAAATACAAGAACACCTAATAAGTATCTTGTTAGTTTCACTAGCTTTAGGCCATCAGAACACTAATAGAAAGGACGAAAAGGATAATATTCCCAAGAAAAGGACTGTCTAATCGGCCACTTATACGGACAAAACTATAAAACATATCCAAGTTTCTAATTAATTTCATTTCTTATTATTACAAATTGTCTAATGGTATTTAAAAAAAACTGGGTAACCGACATTACAGTGCACCGTACAGGGACCGTACCAGTTACTTCAGTATTTCTACGTTCAAGTTTTCGGATGCGATCTTTTTAACTAAAATATTTTCAATGATGGCAGACTTCCGGTAGAAGTACATGAATTTGCCGTATTTTCTACCCCTGAATGCATTGAAATAGAAAAAACTGGGTGGCTCTATTTAAAAAAATTAAGAAATTTGATATTTATGAAGTTTAACTTTGAACACTTTCTATACACACCCTGTATAAAATGAAACATTTTTCAACATAGATTCAAATAGGTCTGACCTTGCTTAAAGCAACCGAACAGAAACCATTTTCATATCACTAAGGGTATCCTCTTGAAAAAATAATTTGTAAGGGTCTGGAACTGTCAAATTTTTTACAAAAAAATCAATAACTCAAAAAGTATGCATTTTTCGAAAAAAGTTTTCAGACAAAACTATACTAAAATTTTAAGTGGATTTCAAAAATGTACTAATATACAGGGTGTTCTATTCAAAATAACAAAATTGCAGTCGACTTCCGGTAGAACCGGAAGTCTGCCATCTTTGAAAATATTTTGGTTAAAAAGATCGTATCTGAAAACCCAAACGTAGAAATTTTCATTATTTTACTATAAGTATTTTGCCATATACAGATAGTTTTAAGTCGTCGCGGGACACCCTGTATACGTTCTTTATAAAATGTGTATCCAATTGTGAACTGTTGATATAAGCATAAATAAAAATCTTGAATTCGATATTTTTTAGTCTTAAAATAGGTAATAATAATTAAAAATCTCAGCTTATATTACAAATAATAAAGTGTGGATATGCCCTTTTTTGTATTAGAAAAAATCCAATAATAATAATTTAGTCTCCCTGTATTCAGTGTCTACATTGTTGAATTTCCATTTCCGCACTGGTAGCCAGTTCCGTTTGTAAGATAATCCGGAGATATGGGGGACGGTGACCAAAAGGTCTTTATTGTTCAGCTGAGACATTGTTGTTGAATGTACAAACATAGAAACAGTCGAGTCGAGATGGATGTCGAGAAGTGGTCAGATTATTGTTCCGTTGAAGACGGCGTGTCTCAAATTTCTCGGCTTCCTAAGTGCTGAATTTCAAATGATACGTTCAACTTTTAGGCCAATACAAAAAAACACAAAATAGTGTCACATATCGGTCTTCTTAAATGGTAACTTTTGGGACAAAAGGAGTGGAATATAGCATGATACACAGCAAGGGGATGGTGGTACTTCACACTCTACACCATAGCGTTCACAAACGCACCACGAGAAGCGTTTACCCCGTCGTCTGACTGACACATACACTGTCTGTTTTAGCTCCTTACCTAAGTCAAGTTAACTCAAGAACAGTCTTCGTAGTTGTCTTGTGAATAAACTTGCGAATAATATTATAGGTACCATTTCGATATTTTTGCGAGTGGCCTATTTCTTCAGAATGTCTGAATACGAAATGATATGTTTGTAGTGGTCTTATACGTTCACTGAATTCGCAATCTTGAAATATTTTAGTCTTGTTCTTTTCTTATTTCCATTATTTGATGTTACGCAAGTTAAACGTACTAAATCTCAATTGAAAATTAGTTTAAAAACATCAAAATTCACGTTTTTAAAAAGAAATTTCGACAGCTTATTGTTTTATATTGTTATTGACAATCTATCGTCAGCAAGTGCCCGACGATTTAGGTTATACGACAGTAATAAGAAATAAACTTTTCCAACTTTGGGAATTCGTGGAGTGGAAATGGAAGTTGTCCACGTCTGTCATAACCCTTGAGTGTAAAAAGAATGATTTATTTTTTGGCTATATCGAAAAGGACGATTCATGGAATACGGGAAAATGTCTTCTAAACCGGAAACCCATAAACTCTACGGTGCTAGATTTCTCCCAAATAAAAATCATAGAGTTGGAAGTTATGATACGAGTATGTATTGATATCTAGTTAGCCTAGACCAGTTCCATGCATAAACAAAATATTGCGTTACCATAGCAACGAACAATAACTCATTAGAAGTGTTAGTGTGAAGTTGGACGTCAAAGAAGTGGACCAGAGTTACGCAATGGATTAAAAGAAAAAAGATGTCCACGGAAATTGTGAAAATCGAAGTAAACAGATTTACGAAGTTAATACCTTTGGTGATCAATGTCCTTCGTCCTCTCCAAGACTAAAGAAGTTTCGTGTCCAAAAATCTGCTGGAAAAGTTCTTGCTTCAGTTTTTTGGGATTGCCATGCAGTAATCATGATTGATTTTTTGGATAAGGGTATAGAACAATAACCAGAGATTACTATTCGACATTACTGACCACTCTACGGGAAAAAATTAAAGAGAAAAGACGCGGAAAGCTATACAAAGTTGTTTTGTTTTTGCAGGACAACGCCCCTGCACACAAATCTCATGTTGCCATGCGAAAAATTCGTGATTTAGGGTTTGAATTACTATAACACCCCCCTTATTCTCCAGATTTAGCTCCGTCCAACTATCATCTCTTTCCTCAACCAAAAAAAAAGTTTAAAAGGTCGAAAATTTTCTTCCAGCGAGGAGGTAATAGAAGCTGTGGAGGTCTGTTGCAGAGAAGGAAGAAAAATTTTTTTTGAAAGGTCTAGAGACGTTGCAGATTCGCTGTAATAAATTTATCCAATTAAAAGGAGAATATTTGTAAGCAATAAAATATTTTGACATTGAAATTTTGTTTGGTTCTATAGTGGGCTAAAAATTTTTCAATATACATTATGTAGCACTTTTATATTTTACAGAAATTCGGTCTAATCAATCTCTTTCGAAAAAAAAACATGTTCAATTTCTTTAACGTTCAAAAATGACATTGAATTCAATTTAAAAAAGCGGACGTCATAAAAAGTAACGATAAAAATAACCATAGCCCAAACTGAGAGCCATCTCTAGATGGAAATAGGACTGAAAGACATCGATTAAGTCTTGAGCTGCTCTATATATGTGTGATAAGTTCGGGAAATTTTGTTGAATCATTCATTTATACGACAAGAGGTTTTCGGATAGAGAGGATTAGGAAAAGTCTCCAAAGAGATTCCGAAAAGGTCTCTGTAATTTTCGGTGTCTTTGGTGCTTCTTCATAAATAAAGAACTGAGTAATTTGTGATTAGGTTGTTAGAAAATAAAAATACGAGGAGAATTAGGTCTAAGGTCAGTGTAGTTAACAAAAAGTGTTTTTTCTGACAAAAATGACAGTTAAGGTCTACCATTCAAATCATAAGACTTTTGCATGTATTTTATCATTACGAACATCTACAGTGTGGAAACCACCCATGGAATAAAATTCTTTATGTCATTTTCTTAGAAAATTATAAAAAATGCCGAGACACATCAACTTTTGAATTGAGTTGTGCGTTATGTAAACATAAATTTAAATGTACAGAGTGATCCACGCAAGTATGCCATTGTCGGTGTTTTTTTTGTAATGAAACACACTGTATATTTGCATATTTTTGAAATCCTTTTAATGAACCGATTCCAACAAACATAATGTATGGTCAATTATGAATTATACAGGGTGAAATTTTAAAATTAATAACTTATTACACTTGAAATATTGGTACTTTTTTAAATTAGCTAAATATGGATTTATCAAAAATCTAAACTAACTAATTATTAGACGTATTTGTATATTAGACAAAACCTGCTACGCCCATGAATTTTATCATAAATACCTAAAAATTGCCTAAAAACGCCAATAATTAGACAAAATCGGTAAATAATGTGGATTGTTTTAAATCGGTAAATACTATGGATTGTTTTCTATTCTGTCAGTTGTTGATGTGTTGATAGTTTATACTGAAAGAGTAAAATCTTTGTCAAACACTCTTTCCTTGTCGAAATAACAATGAAATATTTAACTGAGACTCACCGAATTGAGATTTTAATGATGATCGGGCACGGGGATAACTGCAGAAGTCAAGTTGAAGTGGCAAACTTATTTAATCATAGGTATCCCGAATTGCCTAATATTTCACAAAGTACTGTGTCTAAAATTCTTGCACAATTCAGAGAACTTGGACATGTCAAACCATTGAAAAGAAAAACACACTTTGTTGAAGATGATGTGAAAGTGGATATTTTGTTAAATGTCGAAGAGAATCCAACTTCAAGTACACGTCAAATTGCCCGTGAAAATAATGTTAGTCATACAACTGTTCTAAGTTGTCTTCATAAAGAAAAACTTCATCCCTACAAATTAACTTTTGTGCAGGAGTTAACAGAAGACGATCCAGATCGTAGAATGAATTTCTGCGAAAGATTGCTGAATAAGCTGAACAGAAATGAGATAGCTCTTGGTACCATTCTTTTTTCTGACGAATCAACATTCACATTGAATGGAGAGGTAAACCGACAGAACTGTAGATTTTGGTCAGCAGAGAATCCTTATTGGCTGCGTGAGACACATACTCAGTACCCTCAAAAGGTGAAGGTTTGGGCCGGTATCATAGGCGACCATATTATTGGTCCTATATTTATAAATGGAAAGTAATTAGTAAAGTAATTAGAAGAATAGAGATACAACTAACTAGAAATGCTACAAAAATCTAATCGAAAATGGACATACACAATTAAACGAATATCAACAAAAATAAATATAACTGACATTTGACATAACTAGTGACAGAATACCTAACAGAAATGAAATAGTGACATGTCAGAAGTTCCTAGAGTTATTGGCCACCGATATGTTGAATATTCAGCTAAAAAGTCATTTTAAATTTCAAGATATACGTTTCGGGGGTGTATTCATTATTTTAAAAAAGCAGTGTAGATGTTCGCAATGATAAAAAACATGCAAAAATCTTATGTTTTGAATGGTAGACCTTAACTGTCATTCTTTTTAGGAGAAAAACACTTTTTGTTGGCCACACTGACCATAGACTGAATTCCTCTATTAAAAAACGTGTCAATATACGTCAAAGCATCCCATTCTTGCTTATAGAGACAAAGATTCTGATCGGGATCGTTCCTGATCGCGTTTTCCATTGGTTTGGAGCCAATGTCGTAGCCAATCGAAGCGGAAATGCCCTTCGTGCATGTCGATTCAGGTGTGCACTGTGTAGGTTCAGGAAGCTTAACCAACTGTTCACAAATCACGTACATATAACCGTAAACATGAGATACAGCCTATTAATTTTGTTTGACGATATGTAAGGAATATACGGTTAGCCAGACTTTCTGGATTAGGGAGAAAGGTGACAACTATTTTTTATTTTATTTAATCATAATATACAGGATGAGTCGTTATATAAATTTTCCGGTACTATAATATAAATGATAAAGTATGGAACATCTCAACTGATTTTTCGAATGAATTAAAATAATGAAATCCTCGTTTTTGCTTTCATATTTTTCGTGACTTTGTGCAGCTGGGGTGTGCTGGATTAAGTAGGGACTTTATACGTGCTTAGACATATCATTAGAAGATCGATAACATAAAAGGCGAAAGGTCTCTTAAGTAAGAACCGAGATTTATCTACGGTTTTACTCTTGCTACACATTTTCGGTGGATTATAATATGGTAGAAGATTTATTTTTTCCGTTTCGAGAAATTCATAAATGCGTGGAATCTGGGATTTGTACCGGGTGATTCAATAATGGTAAAGAGGTACCATATCTCGAAAATTTAGCGAGAAACTTTTGTTCTTATTCTACAAATTATTTTTCTGTATCCTCCCCACTAAAACCATTTTGATATCCTTTACTAAGAAAAGAAAACTCAACCTCAAAACCATAAAACTTGATGGGAACGAGATTGAATGGAGACAAGAAGTCAAGTATCTAGGTTTAATTCTAGACAGTAAACTCCTGTGGAACAAACACGAAAAGGAGATTACATACAAGGCAAAAATGGCTATAATGGTGTGCAGAAATCTGGCAGGAGCAAACTGGGGCTGTAACTCAAAAATCCTAAGCTGAATCATTAAAAAAAAACACCTCCTCACTTCTTAGAAATCAGACAACCTGGGACATGCCACAAGACGGTATGATGAAAAAGTATAACTTTTCAAAGAAATTCGTTAAGGAATTAAGCAACAAATACCATTACCAGACTTAAGAATGCCATTCAATGGTACACAGACGGCTCAAAAGCTAATGGAAGGAACTGGGATAGGAGTGTTCGGGCCAGGAACCAAACACTCTAAAAGATTGGGAAAACCCCAAGTATCTTTCAAGCGAAAATTCACGCCATAAGAAACTTTAAAAACTTTAAATCTACAACAACAATCAGCTTTATGGTATCCAGTTTTGAGGCTGTGCTATCGACTTCAATATCAAGTTCATCCAAACATCCAGAGTATTACGAAACACTTGATATTCACAGAGATCTTCGGGTGCTAACCGTAAAGGAAGATATTAAAAGGCTAGCCGGCAAGTATGAATCAAGGCTACATCAACATAGAATGCAGAAGCTGTTCAGCTGCTAGTTGATTAAAAAAACCAACCCAATAGATCTTGTGTAGTGTGTTTCGTCTAAATCAGAGTAAAGTGCACGAGACAAGTGTATATTAAAGATTAAATAAATCGGTAACACATCAGTGGATTGACTCTATCAAGTTTTAAGAATAGTTAGATGCAACTAAGACTAGTTTTAAATACAGGAAACTATTCTGAAGTGGTAGGAAAAGTGTTTTTTTAGTTGAAAAAGAAAAAAGACTGTAGCTTCCGTATACCTGAATCGATTTTCAAAAATATAAACTCCATGCTTATAGCGTTAAAGGTAGATTTCAGATCTTACAACTTACTGGGTAAGCCAACAATCATTAAAATCACAAAAAATGCCAATGTCTTTGGAATGACAAGAGATACCAGTTCGAGGTTTTGACAGGTTAATAATTCAACATATTGAAGGCAGTATTAGACTCTATAAGAGCTCTCTGAGAAACCATTTTTAGATAAATTGTTTTACGTAAAATCGACATAAATTTGCAGAATTATTTTTTGCATTGCATACTTCTTCTTTTTTTGGTTGAAAATGAGTAATGAATAAAATTATGGCGCTCGGCCAAACATAGTGTGTGGAACAATGATTTACTGTAACAAAATAATTCAAATGGAGCAGCGTCTAGGAATGGAACGATACCCTATTAAATCGTCCAGAAACTAATCGACAACCGATTACAAATCATTTGTTAATTAAACCTAACCAATGTTAATTAAATGATTGGCCGAGTGAAATTATTTTGTTGTCCGTATTCCAGATAACAGCGTAAATTTGATACCTCGTATCTCTACTAATGTCAGGAGATATTTGTTATTTAAAAAAAAAGTGAGTGAATATCGCTAGCGTTATTTATATACCATTAATTTCATTATTGCGGCTATTCCGATAATTTTATACCACTTTCTATAAATCGTGGAAAGCCGGAGGATAGAAACCTATAAATATAGTGGAAATACATATATATGAATGAATATTTTGCTTTTATTAGGTAGGATGTATATATACACACTGTAATAATCTCTCGGATTTATTTATTTTTTTTGAATGAAATGGGAGAGCTCGCTCAGCAAGTTTTAATTAAAAAAATATCGGGAAAATGAAATATTGCTAAATTTGAGGAAGTGTGTGTATGGAGTTGGAAATTTTTATGAACCTTCTCGAATCTTATCTCAATATTAATAAATTTTAATAAAAAAATTACGTTTTTTCTAATTCTATGAGTTGGTTCATTCCATGTATGACATTTACTGATGCCTAAAAAATCTATTGTGCCTTTTTACTACCTGAAGAAACTAGTATAGCTTCTGTAGTCCTATTTCCCGTAGGTATTTTAGGAAATCTGCAGGTTTTAACTTAGGTAAATGTCCCTCTTCCATTCAATAAACTCCCAGGATTCTGAAATGCATTTCTTACTCCAATATTTTGAGCTTTTCAGGTGCCCTTTCAGGCGACAATGTACCGTTAGGATCATGACTTAGGAATTAATTTTATCTTAACTAGTTGCAGTCACCCAGCAGAATCTTTGATTGTCTAAGATCTTTCCAATGGTCAGATCTTCCCTTCTTCAGCTTTGCTCATTTCTTCCAATATTACGTTGGAGGTGGCACTGCAAAAGGGTTCCGGTACCCAGAAGGATGTTTCAGTCAGTAATGTGACTATATTATTATCGCCTAGTTCAGAGTTTCCAACACATTTGCTTCACTGTCCTGACCATTGGAAAGATCTAGTAGGGCTTATACAATCAAAGACTTTTCTGGGTGACTACAACCTGTTGAGATCAAATGAATGCATAAGTCAAAGTAAAACTGCGCTAAGAGTTTTAACAGGGATACTAATGGGACATTGTCGCCTGAATGGGCACCTGAAAAAGTTCAAAATAGTGGAAGAAGAAGAATGCAGATTTTGTGGCATGGAAGAAGAAACCTCCATTCACATACTTTCCAACTGCACAGCACTTCAGAATCCTAGAGCACAGCATCTGGGAGATTACTGGATAGAAGAGGAACATTTACCTAAGTTGATGCCTGCCTTCGATTTGAATCCTGGACTTCCCGAGAAAAAGTGACTTAATTGGTAGTTATCCTCAAAGAAAGGATAAAGGTGATAATGTTTGGAAGGATACACGTTCCAAAGAATTGGTGTGAAAGGAGTAAAGAGACTTGTGTCTTACATCAGATTCTTCCAGAAGCTTCCCAATGGATATCGGTATAATAACCACAAAGTTGCAAAAAAGAAATTAAATACTTCGATATTATCTTTTGAAAGAAATAAAAAGTTTGATTAGAAAATTAAATGGGGTCATAAAATATCGAATAAATTCTTGACGACTTCGGGTTTTCAAAGAGTTTTCGCACCGAATAATTTTGAATTCTTCCACCGTTGTAGAGAGAAACGTAACAATTTATCTAAGTACATTTTGAGAAAATTGTTATTGTTATAGCCATCCGGAGTTTTATTGGATTCCCAATTGCGAGATCAAAATTCAATTGGTACTAGAAAGAAACTTTGCCGGGCAATATGATTATGGAGTAATCTTAGAGACATATTGTCATGGTTTCAATAAGGTGAAGTAGTTTACGATGTGTACATACAGATTGCGAAAAGTCTATTCGAGCCATACGATTTAGACAAGTACGACAAGGAAAATATGAGCAAAACTACTTGAAAAAGAAAGAAGAATAATTGTTCGCAGCCATCGTTGGGCGTGTGCTCAGTTCCAGCTACCAATCTGGTATGAAAGCAGCGTTGCCAGTTGAAAATGTTCGGTACTTTCTAAGGAATAATTAACTTATTTTGCATTTTACTTTTAATACGGGATAACGCCGTATTTATTGGGAGAAATTAGAGATTGGTAATATTTTTGACTTTTGAAAAATATATAAAATAATATAGTTCAAGAAAATAAATTGACAAATTACAATCTGCAATAAATAAAATCTATACACTGCTTTCCATTTAACAATTATTGTTATATTTTATTAAAAAGTAGAAGAAAAAAAAAGAAATATCAGGTATAAATCCATTATTTACATATTTGCATGTCTACTAATTCGTTATAAACCGAAAGGATATATTGTACGCGTTCGTGGTGTTGTCGACTGTACGTGTTCAAGTTTCACCTCACTTCTATCGAGTGACGTGTTTATACAAGGACAATCGGTATCCGTATCTCCTCTAGAAACGATGATAGCCCAACCTTTTGTTATCTCACCTGAGTAATGTTGATTTAAAAACGTTCTTTTGTTGTTTTAGGATTAGACCAGACGGTCCCTGTTTGGATATATTGATGAGAATAATATTTGGAAAAGGAAGAGTATCATTTTTACTTAAAATTCTTCACATACTTTTCGATTGATTATTATTAATCCTCAAACATATGCATAAAGATGCAATTTTTGATTAATATTCAAACGGTCCTCTGTATGGTGATTTTATTAAACGTTTTTGTATGAAAAATGAAAATTTCCCATTGTTAATGTGAGATTTCTTAATACTTTCACTAAGATATCTAAAAATATACATATATACGGGTTCTAAACATTCCTATAGAAAAAAAACTGGTACTTAAAAGGAGTACACCATTAAATACACCGCTTTACCATCTTTCAGAACATAGAAATACCATTCCATTCATTCATTTTTACGTTTATATAAAACAATATCGCAAAATTAACATTGAATCGACTATATACAGCGTTAAATGTTTATATATACTTTTGTGCTTTCAAGAAATGAATCCGCAATTAAGTTCAACATTGCTGACATTCTTTATAGTTGAATAAGGAGTTAGCAAGTTTTTATTTTCTAACCACACACAAACGTTGGGTGTTTATTGCTGATAATCATGCTGTTTATATCTTTACAAGTACCTACTTATTGTTAGCTAAGTATTTTGGAGCCCATAATATCATGGGGCTACTCATTATTATTGTAGAAAATGTATTCAGTGAAAAAATATATAAGCTTGACAGAGAACAACATCAACAAGCACGTTTTGGAAAAGCAGATGTAGGAGCAAAGAAAGGAGTTAAAACTACCTACAACCAGATGAGAATCCACTACAGAATCTGAGGGCACAGAAGAGACAGACTTACCAAAATTGTAGTCTTGGAACTTTCGATTCATTCAAGAAATAGAAGCTCTGAGATAAAATATAAATTAAAGACGAACTTTTGTTATAAAATTTCTTTCTACAGTATTCTCATCAATAAAACAGGATGCGATTCCAGCAACACCACTTGTGTCTAGTGGATATACACGAAGTAATTTTAAAATGTGTTTAGTAATATCGTCAAGAGTCGCATACAAATGAGTAGAGTGGAAGTAGACGAAAATTTACATAACGCAGTATTTAAATTTAGATATTTATTTTATCTGGCATCTTATTATATGTTTATATAAATGTTTGAGATAAGAATGGTTAGTTACATGGGTTATTATACTTTTATGGTTAGAAAGTTTTTGAAAAATTTGAATGAAAAACTCTCTTTAATTTGTCTTTTTGCTTGGGCCAGGAACCAAACACTCTGAAAGCTTGGGAAAAACCCCAAGTATCTTTCAAGCGGAAATCCACGCCATAAGAAAGTGCGCCCAGTTCAATATTGATAAAGGATACAGAAGACAAAGGATTATCAAGCAGCCATTAAAGCAATGAACTCTTGTGTAATCAGTTCCAAAATGGTGTGGGAATACCAAGACAAACTTACTATGGACTCCAGGACACACTGGAATAGAAGGAAATGAAATAGCAGATGAACTAGCAAAGAGGGGACTGAAATACCTTTCTGGGGGTCTGAATCATTTTGTGGAGTCAGCCACAATGTAATATTGTAAGAAATAGATAAAGCCAAGACCATTGGAAAGATCTAGTAGGGCTTATACAATCAAAGACTCTTCTGGGTGACTACAACCTGTTGAGATCAAATGAATGCATAAGTCAAATTAAAAATGCGCTAAGAGTTTTAACTGGGATCCTAACGAGACATTGTCGCCTGAATGGGCACCTGAAAAAGCTCAAAATAGTGGAGGAAGAAGAATGCAGATTTTGTGACATGGAAGAAGAAACCTCCATCCACATACTTTCCAACTGCACAGCACTTCAGAATCCTAGAGCACAGCAACTGGGAGATTACTGGAGAGAAGAGGAAGTTGAAAATAAATACATACATACATAATCTGTCTTTTTGAAAACCCAATGCTCGAATACTTCTTTTGTACACGATAAAATGAAAAAAAAATTTCTTTTGTATTTTGCCGTCAGTGTGAAAAAGATAAACTTGGAAAATTCCAACAATTAATGCCTACGTTGGAAGCTTCAAAAGCAGTCGACTTTCATCAATCTGCAGACTTAAATTCCACTTTCCTTTTTGACTACCTGTCACATCAATTCATCCTTTCGAACGTTCACTATAGATAGAAAATTGTCCGTCTTTTTGAAGATATATTTCTTACATCTTTTTGTTTTCTGCTTATTTACAGAATTCGGCACGGCGGATAACTATTATAGCAGAGAGAAACTCGCCCAAATGTACCTACAATTTATTTTCAGTACTTTTGTTCTGTAATTTGAACATTCTCCCATTTAGAACCGAAGTCGAATAATAGAAAGGACGTCGTCGTTCCTAAAAGGGACTAAAGCAGCAGCTTGGATTAAAATGTCAATTGAAATGAACGGTTGCTTTACTGATTGCTTCTTCTTTTTATTTTCGGTCTGTTCCAGACACATACATTGTTACTAGAAAGATAAAGGATAAAGGTATAAAGGATTTTCTTTACCGTTAGGAATTCGGATTGGTGAGTTCAAACAATTCGGGTTTTCATCAAAAAGAATGATAAAATATATAAAATAAATAAAATTATTTTATGGTAGCTTACAGTGAGATACAGAAAAATATTAAAATTATAGAAGCATCTTCCTATACAGGATGGTCCTTAAGTAATTGTACATAGTACAGTACAATCTTCACTTCAAAATATTGTGATTTAAATCAACTAGCCTTAATAAAATGATGATATTAAGAGAAGTATAGGGTGAACATGAAATTTTCATTTTCGTTTTTTACAATAACTATAACGCTTCTTGACAATTATGCACAAAAATTTGAGTTTGGGGTTTTTTTGATATGAGAAATCATATTTTTGTACCTATTTCGATGTATTTTGTAGAGGGCGCCACATAGACCACGTATGCGGCATAAATGTGCGCAATACTTTTCTGCCTTTTACATTAGCACTTTTTTTGTAAAAAATGATTAAAGCCACATCATTAGAACAAATAAAAGGTATACTTTTTAGTATCCCCAAATCTTCACGGTTTTAGAGATAATCACATTTTAGTGAATAACTACATGACTATTATTCAATGAAATTACGTTCGAAAAATGTAGTGTGTTTACGATATTTATTATTTTTAAATATTAAAATTACCATACGTATTTTCCATGTTACCTGCTACTATACCCTAATACTGTTCATCTTAATACTAAAAAAAATAATTATCGTAATCACTACATTTTTCGAACGTAATTTCATTAAATAATTAATTTAATCATTAAAATCTGATTATTTCTAAGACCGTTAAGATTTGGGGATACTAACAAGTAGAACTTTTATTTGTTGTAATGATGTGGTTTCAATTATTTTTTACAAAAGTAGCGGTAATGTGAAAGGCAAAAAAGTTTTGCGCACATTTATGCCGCATACGTGGTCTATGTGGCGCCCTCTACAAAATACATCGAAATAGGTACAAAATTATGATATCTCATATCAAAAAAACCCCAACCTCAAATTATTGTGCATATACGTCAAAAAGCGTTGTTGAAGTTATTGTAAAAAACGAAAATTAAAATTTCATGTTCAACACCCTGTATCTCTCTTAATATTAACATTCTATTGAGGTTAGTTGGATTAAATCGCAATATTTTGAAGTGAAGATTGTACTGTTCTTATATGTAGAATTACTTAAGGACCACCCTGTATACATATTTTCTGAAATCTTTTTCAGTTTAGTTCAGATCGATTTTTTGCAATATCATTAAAAAATTCTCACTTCCGTACAGTTTTTCCGACCAAAGAAAATTATTATGTTCCAAAGTATCTGAATATCAATAAAATTCAAATAATTTCCCCCAGATTTTTATCTAAAATATTATTCAATTTAAGTTTAAAGTAAAAATCTTACCTTGTCAATTAAGGACCATTTGTAGCTTGACTGTAACAAAGAAAGTAAATATTATTACACAATCTAACATTTAATTTTTGTTTAATATCAAAAACAATAGGAAGTAAACAATTTTAAAAATTTACCAACAAACATAGACCAAAAGGCTTTCTTCTACACCACCATTTCCTTCAAATTGTAAAATAAATATAAATAATAAAAGTCCGAACATAATAAATATTTAAACCGCACTCCCGAATTATACAAATATCGATTGTCGAAGTCTTATTAGAAATAAATTGAAACGTTCCTCTGTAATGTTCGGAATACTAGTTCTTATATGTGAGTCATATTGTTTTTTGTGCAAAAAAAAACAGTAAACAGCTAAACCGAGTTTATATTTATTGATAGCATCGCAAAAGCATCAAGCATGTAAAATTTAATGTTTAAACTTAATGCAGTATTTTTATTCTTAAATAGAATGCCAGCAATTAGGAAATTATGAAAGAACATAGGCGTGCGTATTAAAATCTTTATATGAAGAATAACTTCTTTCTAAAGTTGGAATAATATGAAAAACTTTTTTATTATTAATTTTATGAAGAAAAGTTATTCTTTATAAAAAGTTCTGCATTATCTAAACCCCATAATAGAGTCATTAAATATCAAAATTTTCTATTCGTATACGAGGTGTTTCAAAAAATATGATTCTTACTCAAGAGAAAAGTACCTTTAAATAAATGAATATGCACTATTCCGCGTTTTAAATGCAAAATTATTAAAAAACATGGAAAACCTAAAAGATTATCATGTTTTTTGTAATCACAAGAGATAAATGTTCCAAAAGTTCTGCAAATTTGACAGATCTATCGGAAAAATGTACC
>CAJUYG010000080.1:123478-151764 GCA_910591675.1 Galerucella calmariensis | reverse complement strand
CAGCCTTAATATCCTATCAAAAGCCATGTTGCCCCCCATTTTAAATACTTTTTTTATTTACACCGAAATAAATAATTATATCTAGGAAAAATTATTTATAACTAAAAATTAAACACTACAGAATTCTTAATTAAATTTGACAAAATAATAACCAACAACCAATTTATTTTTCTTCGTGTAGATTTCTAGAAAACCCTGGCTGTATGCCAGCTAGCAAGAGCCCGAATAATTCGCTCGAAACTTAAATTACTCTAAAATAAAAAAAATAAAATAATGGACTCGAACATGAGTAGAAATCTGCAAAAGCTTTTCAAACGTTTAAATCTTTTTCCAAGCGTTTCATGCCAAATGAAAAATTAAAGTTTTAGACGAAAGGGCGTTACCACATCTGCATGTAACAATTTGGCGAACATTCATTTTTAAGTGGTTACTATAAATACAATTAGACATATATATTCAGTGGCTCTTGAAATAGACAGAGAAATATTATAAAAATGTTAATTGAAATATTGATTTTTTTTTGGTGGAATCAACCATCTACTTTACTGTCCACACCCATTAATCATCATTGAATAAGGACGAAAAATACTTTATCATTTTCAACGTTAACAAAGGATATGCCATCCCGACTTTGCAAATGAAAATATTGCAGAATGCCGGGATTCCAGGCGCAGTCTACTTTGATCGATTAAAGGAAATTCAATTAGAAAAGTTACTGGATTCGCTATTCAATGTTTTTTTACCGCTAGAAAGGATTATTATATTAGATACTTTTTTTTGGATGTTTGAACTTGAAAATCAAAGGAAGAAGCTGTTTATCTATACAGAGAGAGAGAGAGAAAAAAAATAGGCACACCTAGAATCTTTTTATACCAACAAACGTAGGTATATAATGTTACACAGGGTGTTATACAGAGTGTTTCATTGGGAAAGGGCCTAACTTTAACTGTAGATGGGGATCACTTTGGTGCTTCCAAAAACCTACATTTAATGTTTCTTCTGCACTTTAAAACCCAGGCCCAAACCCGTTTGATCAAATATAAGCTTAATCCTTAAGGGACATAATCCTTGCGGCAGCGTCCAATTCAAGGGCGTCTCTTCTGGGCTACAGGTAGTTAGCGTCCAATTTGAGGCCGCCCTTTTTAGTAAAGACGTGTTTTGAAATTTTTGTCAAGCCGGACCTGCATTATCTTGTTTGAGATGCTTTTGATGGAGTTTTCAGGTAATGGTTATTACGTGTACCAAATTTCAAAATAATATACAGGGTAACTCGGAAGTTATGAGGTTCGAAAGAAATAGGATAAATGTATAAAACCCTGTATCTCGGTTATAAAGTGTAGAAGACACATTCAATATAGGTTTTTGGAAGCATCAAAGTGATCCCCATCCACAGTTAAAGTTATGCCCTTTCCCAATGAAACACTCTGTATTAAGGGAGAGAAAAAATACTTTATCACCGAGATACAAGAAGCTTTATAGATTTTGGTCATTTATTTGTAAAATTATAACTACTGAATCACCCAGTAGATTTTTTTGATGCACACATTATAACTGTCCTCGATTTTGGCCAAAACATTTTTTTACACATACAGAACGTCGTTGATACGGTCCTGTTTGTATTTAATCTTATTTAATCGATGCCATTTCGAACACTGTTATTATCATAATCGATGCAAGGTCAAAAAATTTATTTTTATAGATACAATTGCCAAGAATAATTATTACTTTTATGCAAAACGGTATATATAGTTCGTTACTTCCTGGTGGTCTACGAAAATTTACTAGATAATTGAATTTATGTGGTATACGAACGGTCCTTTTATAATGCTAGGCTTCCAAATAAGGTACCCATTATTTAATAAACGACATACTGATACTCCAGATAAATATTTTTGACAGTCTCAAGTTTAATTAACTTTTAAAAAACGAGAATTCCAACATCTTTATTTATAATTGCATTTTTTATTTGAAAGAAAACAAATAATTAGCCGTAAATGAAATTCCACTAAGAACCCCTGGGGTTCAAAAAAGATTTTTCTTTCGGAAACGTGCGTTAGCAGGCGTTAATTACACTTTATTCTACACCCTGATAATCAGTAGCGGAGATGATGTTTTTTCAATGATGACAGTTAGTTGTGATTTATTTTTAATGCTTTTATTTTGCCATTTGGCAACAGCGGTTAAAATAGGGGGACACTGAACACACGCCCAACCTCTTTTGGTAGCTGGAACTAAACACACGTCCATCTCTGACTGCGCACAATTATTTTTCTCTCTCTCATTCAAGTAGCTTTTCTCATATTTTCTTTACTGCTTACTGAGTATACATAAATTGAACATGAAACTTTTTTTTTTTTTCAATAAAATATATCCTGTTATAATTTCTGCCACTGTTTTATGGCCGATACTCGGTCTTCATTAATTTCATTGCACAATATTGGCAACAAAGAAGGAGAGAGAAAAAACTGCCGAAGATATTATGATAAATGAATCTCGGGAGAGGCAAAATATGGCATATATGGCCGTTTTTGCTGAAATTTCATTAATTAGAACTTTTCTCAATTATGTAACGTATGTGGACCACTCGGCGAGAAGGTCCTCCAGGACGAAACACATAAATATTGATTAAAAAAAATTTGACTTTCACATAAGAGTTTTTTTTCATCCAAATCCTGTCAATAACTGACTTCAATATCGAATAATTCCGTAAAAGAGAAGCAAAAAAAAATATTAAAAAACGTTTCAAAGAAAAATCCTCGAGGCATGGAACAAAGAACGGATGTATTTATATTGGGAAAAACAAAACCACTTACCTTTCTTCCCAAAATCACATATTTAAAGCTGCAAAGAAAAATCCGGCAAAGTGTCCTTTGGGGTATTCCTGTGCAGCTCTCGAGATTTAGTAAAGTATGCAAAAGTAATAAAATTCCTATAGCCAAAGTAATATATGCAATCTAGACGATGTTTTTGCCTTATACGAGGGTTGCCAGATGTTTTAGAACTTTAGTTCTTCACGTTAGGTTGGAGCGCTGGGGTGTCGCGACGCAAAAGATCTGACCGTTACGTTACGTTGTTACGTTATGTGTCATGAGCGCATGGGCTCTTTCGCTCTCTCCTCAGTCTCAGAGTTAGACTCTCGGCGCAAAATTTTGATTGTCAACATACATATTTTCTTTATATGGTTCTGTAGTATGTATTCCAATTGCTAGTCATGGCAGGTAACTGGTAATCTAGATGATTTTGAGCTTTTTTCCATACGGCTGAGCGAAGAAAATTTTTTTTCCTTTTCATTTTCCATGCCCACAAATAACTGTCCGTTACTATTGATAGTCGATAAGACGCTTGAGACAGATGTTGGTGAAAGGATTTTTTGGGAAACATTTCGATCGGCCCTCGTATGAGTATGATATTGAAAGAAACTTTAGCGAAGATATTGTACAAGCGATGAGCGGGAAATCTAACCGGCCATTGATTTACATAAAAGTAATACAAGCAAAACTGTGATGGTCCTTCGTAAGAATTGTTCGAATAGAGAAACTTGTATTTTAGAATTTCATTTTGTATTGTCTGTATAGGATTTTCTTTATTGGTTATGGTTTTTTTAATCAAATGGTAAGATATATTTTCCCACGATGTATAGAATTTCATTTTTATTTATTATCCAATCATGCTATTTTTTGCAATTAAAGCTTGTCCAAAATCAACAGCAAATGCTAAGACACGTAGTTTGCGATTCTTTGATGGCTTTATGATTGACACATATTTAGTAGGTCATCAGTGGCCAGCCGCTAGAAGTATTCGCAGCTGCCAAGCAGCTTAATGTGAACGGATATGGTGTAAAAAGTGACTAGATCTGTACAGGGTTCTTAATTATATACAGATTGCGAAACATCTATTCGAGCCATGCGATTTACACAAGTCCAAAGTAGCAATTTAAATCCCATAAGGTTTGTATAAACAGCTTCAATTTTTTGACAACTAACCAGAGGCGGACTGAAAAATCTTCAATATTTGAATGTGAAATAATAATTTTGGTATTTATTCAATTTATCCGTCAAAATTAGTTTAAACCCCAACAAAATTAATATGGCTATGTAGCCAACGAGATTTCACTTGCCATAAGGTCCTATTTAAAATTATTGGCCAGAGTAGCACTGTGACGTCATCTATTACTATTGCGTCACCTGTTACCATTCGTAGAGAAGTTTACAACACTTTATTTTCACCCACCAAATTTTATTAATGTAACTGTAGCCGTTCAAAAGATACGAGGGGGAGGGGATTTTTGAATAGCACTGTATATAAGAATTGATGGATTAATAATGTATTTTTCATAATTCAACAAACATAATATACAGGATGTCCCAGAAAAGAAGGTCAGAGACAAAGTGTTTTTTCTTATAAGTATATAATTGGCACAGGACTTTATATGGTACTATGCTCCTACCAAATTTCAATTCAAGGAGCTATAAAAATAATTATTTGTGCATTGTAATGGAAATTAACTGAAAATTTCCCAAACAATATTGTCGAGTACTTAAAATATCAATATAAATCCAATTATGAAAGTTTCAACATTACAAGTTGCATATTTTCGAGAAAATTAACTGCAAAGGGTTTAATTGTTTTTGATAACTTTTGCCACGTTACGCCGTAGGCCATAAATTCAATTTAAAAGTTGAATTGAAGTCTGGCTAATTAAAATTGTCATTTCCACGCGAAATCGTTATATAAAAAGTAAAACTATATTTTTTCTACGGCAATTGTAGGAATTTTTCTAAAATTGATTACTTCGGCTGTTAGGAAAAACTGACCCAAATTTATTTATTTAAACCTCTCTGGACCCTTTACCGTTCGCCGGCTATTTTTTCCAGGGCAATATCCACGATGACCGTTTAGGGAAAAGGCCCTTCGACCCTAAACTTGCGAATCGCTTTTTTCTTAATTCGTTTTCATAAATTCGACCCGCTATAAAAAATAATTTCCATTCTGGAGGGATAAAAATGTGTTTTCAGGGAAAGGGCATTTTTTTAATGTACCGCCTCGACCTTTTTATAAACTCCAAGTTAATAAATCATTATATAACCGCGATCACCCTGTACATTTTCCCCGTTTCCTGTTTGAATTGAATTTGAAAAAAAAGGACCTTATCTACTAACACCTTAAGGCTGTAACGTGTTCAGTGACTGGGTGAAGAGTAAGGTTAAGTCAAATCGATTCTATCTTTAACAGTATGTGGTCTTTATGAAATTCACTAGTTTTACCATTCTAATGTACGATAAGTATGAATTTACTTCCCATAGAAACGCTTAGAATGGGTAGTGTTGTGGTATTTTAAGCCTATACAACTTCGCCAGTTGCTTTTGTAATTTTTTCAGCTCAGTCATTTATAACATTATGTGTGGGCGTACAACTGTTGAAATATAAATTGATCATTTAACATTTGATAGAAAAACAACTTACGCAAACCTTCCAGGAAGGGTGGCTCAAGCTGAAAGAATGTATAGAAATAAAAATATTTCTTTTATGATTGGATCTTGTATATACATATGTATATTGAAAAATTCTTAGACTACTATAGAACCAAGCAAAATTTCAATGTAATAGCTATCTGTATTACTAGGGAGGAAAGTGCCACTATTCCTCCCGCAGGATGTAGTTTACTGCCCGACGCGAAGCTGAGGGCAGTAAACATCCAAGGGAGGAAAAGGCACTTTACTCCCATGTGATACATATGATTTTTCCTCCCACCCACCTTTTTTTGAAAATTTATTTACGACACAAATAGGTAACGAATATAAGTAAGAACACAAGAATGATTTATTAAACAAATTTATCAATATATGTTATACAATTAAGTACATAGTATTGTTTAACTATATTTTAGAATTATTTATGTTAATATTGAATGTGCAGTTTTGAGCAGCACTTATATGAACACCTTTGGAAGAAGATAGGGTTGAACAGGAGCTTTAGTATTTGAAATATTTTCGCTTAGCACATTGTAATGGTGGTAACTTCTAGAAGTGCTTGGCTGATTTTGCTATCAAGTTCAGGTTCTACATTATTTCCCATAATTTGATCAGAAATTTTTCTTTTTTTTTGTGTAAGATTGTTCTACATAACCTTCTGCGATATTGGTTGATTTCCAACCGCCATGATGTTTTAGAGCTAAAATATCCCCACCAGCGTTTACTAACTGAGTTGCTGAAGTTCTTCTGAAACTGTGCCCTGTGTAATGTTTGGCATTTGGAAGATTGAGATATTCTGCAATTTTTTGTGGTTTTTTGGATATACTATATTTGCCAACCACTTGATTTATACATTTGCCTGCTTTAAAGCATACCAACAATCGTTTATGCTCAGTTTTAGGACGTGGACAGATATACTTTTTAACGATTTGAACAAAATTTGGGCCGTTACCTGTTGTAGTATTGATAACGAAAGTTCGTTGTTTATACGTTTTTGAAGTGTGGGTATTTATGACTAAAAGATTGTCTTTCTCTTCAATATCATCCATAGTCATTTTAATGAGCCCATCACATCGACATGCTCCAGAAATTCCAATAACAAGGACTACCTATGAATATTTTATATCAAAAATTAAATTATTTGCATGGGATTTCATTTCTTAATTTCCAATTTCCAAATCTGGTGAATAAGGGGGCTGTTCTAGTAATTCAAATCCTAAATCACGAAATTTTTGCATGGCAACGTGAGATTTGTGTGCAGGGGCGTAGTCCTACAAAAACTATACATCTTTGGATAGCTTTCAGCGTCCTTTCTCTTCAATTTTTTCCCGTAGAGTTGTCAGTAATGTCGAATAGTTATCTCCGGTTATTGTTCTACCCTTTATCCAAAAAATCAATCATGATTACTCCATGGCAATCCCAGAAAACTGAAGCAAGAACTTTTCCAGCAGATTTTTGAACACGAAGCTTCTTGGGTCTTGTAGAGGACGAAGGACATTGACCACCAAGGGTATTAAACATTTCTTCTTAAATCTGCTTACCTCTTAACCCTTTTAAATATATGGCTCGATACTCCAATTTTTTGACTTCCACAATTTCGGTGGACATCTTTTTTCTTTTAATTTAATGCATAACTCTGGTTCACTTTTTCAACGTCCAACTTCACACTGACACTTCTTATGAGTTATTGTTCGTTGCTTTGGTAACGCAATATTTTGTCTACGCATGGAACTGGTCTAGGCTAACTAGATATCGATACATCCTCGATAAAAAGTAGTGATTAGTTTATAATGTTTCCGTTTTAGTGAGTGCAACTTATTCAATTGATTTCGTTCGTGACCCTCAAATTTTAATGACCAACTTTAACTTTGAACTGCATATAGAAATTACAAAAGTTTTCTAATACTCTAAAAACTTTTTGATTAGAAAAGAATTTGTACAGTTCGTTATTGACTTTCTAGGATCGTTATAGAAATGGTAAAGTTGTTATCCACTGGCGTGTTAACAGAACTTTATTACTATACTGAAAGCTGGAATGGTAATTGACCAATAAAAAAACATAAGCTTCTAAGGAAAATCATTAAAAATATAATATGTACAGGGTAAACTGACATCATCTGTGAAAATTTCAACTGTCCAACTATAACGGTTCATGACACGATACAGCAATTCTATTGACATCTATTGACAACACGCTGTACTGAAGTGACAATTTAAAACAGGAAACTGCAATTGAGTAAAGAATATTTTAGCTTCAGCTACATAAACATTTAATAAAATCTGTGAACAACAAATTTTTTTCACGATAAAACAGAAGAGTCTTACAACAGGGGTGTATAAATTAATAATAATGGTCGTTAACCTCAATGAGCTAGAGAGTTGTGAGTTGAGCTTGAACAGGCCGAAATTAAATATATACTAGGCAATTTTCCGGAAAACAAACGACTATTTCATGCAAAACAATTTGGAATTATAATGTAGCTGGCTTACGTACAAGTCCCTTGAAATAAATTATACGAAATTAGCATCTTTTATACTACTCTGTATAAGTTGTGTTTTAAACCACAACGTTTAATTTGAACTAAAACTAGTTTCAATAAAAATGCGGAAAGAACTAGTCGCAAAATTTTATCTTCCACAGTATCTGTAGAGTAGGGAGGGTGAGTGTAGGCTCACACCACTTATGACCCATACATCCTCCCAAGGAGTTGTCCTCCTAGGTCATCGTCCATCCTGTCTTTCCCAGGAAGGTGGACAGATCACTAGGAGACATCTCCTTTATATCGGCAGGTGTAGTTCAAGACTCACCAGAGTGTATCTGTTATTGACGATAACTCCGGACACTCGCATAAGACATGCCTGACAGTTTCATCTTCCTGTTCACACATCCTGCATAGAGGTGTGTCCACTAGCTCCATAGTATGGAGGTGTTTCCTTAGTTGATAGTGGCCAGTCAGAAATCCTACTGTTAAACGTAGGTTTTTTCTGGTCATCGCCAAATATTTTTTCGGCGCCAGCTTCCCAGGGTCGACCAGACTGCATCCTTTGATTCCATACCATCTTTTAAGGGATTGAGCATGGGTGTAACGTTTGGCTAGTTCCGCAATTGTCGAAGTCGTTAGGCCGTAGGTGTCACTGGGTCCTAAAATTCTTAGTCCAGCAGCTTTCCTGGCTAAAGAATCGGCAAGGCGATGGCCTTTACTCCTGTCGTGCCCTTTAACCCACTTCAGGATAATATCTCTAGTCCTAGCCCCGATATAACATGTAAATCACACAGTAAATTGACGGAATATGCCACTACAAGAAAAGTGTGGCGGAAAGAACAAGATACAGTGGAGAATAAAAGCTAAAGTAGTCCTATCCATAAAGATGGATGATGAAGGATGGAGGTTGGAGGTGTCCTCACTTATTATACTAATGGGCTGCAGCCCTGAGAAACCCTTCAATAATATCTCAATTATCAATACGTTTTGTGTTCAAGAGTGCCCCAAAAACGCCTCAGCTAAGCCAGAGTGTATTGCGCCTGATAGCCAGGATGCTTTAAAGGCACTGCCTACATCTTATGAGTCTAAAGCAGGCTGGTACTGCAAACAATCTCTTAAGCAACTGGCCAGTCCCAAACAAGTACCCACCTCCTTGTTTTATATAAACCAGACATTATGAGACATGCTACAGGATGGAGTGCCTGGGAAATATACATGTACTAGGTTACCTATATCGAGTTAATCTTTAAATCCCCCAGTATATAAAATAATCAATATTAATATATAAAGATCAACGTTGACTTTTCCAGCTCTAATAAATCTTTCGCATTTGAATCGTTCAACAATAACAACTGATCCGAAAAAAAGGAGAATGGAGCGTTAACAACAACAAATCTATTACGGTCTTTTTCTATTTGAAAGAAAACTGGAACTTGCCGGGACGGGTGATAATTTTTCTCTGGAAATTCCAGACAATGCCTTATATCACTGTCATACGCAATGCTGGAAAAGGGTAGCTTCCAGGAAATTGAGCGGTTCTACTTTCCCAACTTTTATAGTCGACGACGAATTTAAAAATGATACTTTTAGGTATTAGTTTTGGATCAAATGGTGGAATAATATCTCCATATTTCCATCTCCATATTAGGAGCATAAATCTGGGGGAATATTTATTAAATACAAATAAAATGAATTGTAAATGTAGTAAAAATGAAATACAAAAGCTGTAAAAAGTTAGGAATATAGTACATACTTGGCAAGATTCAAGAGATGAATCTGTTATGTTAAAAGTTGTGTAGTACCATTATAAAGAGCTCTATAGAAATCAACTTGCGTATTTCCTACGGACTGTTTTCGATTGATAAGTTTTGGTGAAGTAAAGTAGTTTTGAGGGCTATAAACCTCTAAGTTTTATTGTTATTTCTAGCACTGGACTCGAATAGACACAGCCAATTCTGATAAAAACACATTTAGTAGTCGCCAGACCTTTTTTTCAGAGAGGCGATTTCATTTCGATAGTTGTATGAATTATCAAAGTTCAAAGCTGGGTGATTTATATTTTGTTTGGTTTTGAAATAAACAACAAACAAGGACTAAGTTTTTTCCTCCTAAACTTGACTATATTAAAAATACCACAATCATAATAATTAACAAAGAACGAAAGTAAAAATGTGTCCAAAAAGGAAACTTTAACAAATTACGGTTTGGTTATTTATGGAAATTAGATCAAATAAGAGCTGTTTGAATTTCTGAACATGAAATCTTTTTCCGATTTGTCAAAAAGTTAAATCAAACAATGTATGTATGTATGTACTTCTACTTTCTGAGGAGAGCTGGAAAGTATGTGGATGGAGGTTTCTTCCATGCCTCAAAATCTGCATTCTTCTTTCTCCACTACCTTGAGCTTTTTCTGGTGCCCATTCAGGCGACAATGACCCGTTAGGATCCCTGTTGAAACTCTTGGCGCAGTTTTACTTTGACTTATGCATTCATTTGATCTCAACAGGTTGTGGTCACCCAGAAAGAGTTTTTGATTGTATAAGCCCTACTAGATCTTTCCAATGGTCAGATCTTCTCTTTTTCTCGGCTTTACCTATTTCTTCCAATATTACATTGGGGCTGGTTCCGCAAAAGAGTTCAGGCCCTCAGAAAGGTATTTCAGTCCCACTCTTTGCTAGTTCATCTGCTATTTGATTTTCTTCTATTCCAGTGTGTCCTGGAATCCATAGTAAGGTGACTATATTGTTCTCGCCTAGTTCATTGAGTTTGTCTAGGCATTCCCACGCTATTTTGTTACCGATTACACAAGATAAATCAAGCAATATACATCATATACAAATAGAGAAAAATGAACTTCGTTTATTAACATTTTCATGCAATAATAACAAAATTTAATATAAGTACGAATAGTTTCAAAGTTTAGATATAGCAGTTACTCCAAATTGCTTAAAATTTTGTAATAAATCATTCCTTTTTTTAAATATCCAAAAAAATATCTCACGATTCACTGAAAGCAAACTGTATAGAACAAGCAAAACAACTCTGTAGTTTATTCTCATCTGGCCCATTAACTCCATCACTACTTCTTTTTGTCCACTAGAAAAATAACGGACGATTCATCCTCCTACGTCGTCATGTCGTCCTTTCGTCCCGAGTCTGTCGGCGAAAATTGAAAGGGAACATCCTGAAAACTTCACTGGCTCCAGTTAAACATAAAAGTCTATAAAAATACGGTCAGATTTTTCCTTTCAACGTTGCCACTTTGGAAAGAATTCTCCCAAATCTTCCTTTATCAATAAACAAATTTATAAAAAACAGCTCATTGTATACTTTCTTCCATTTGAACACCTTGGAAATTCCTCAAAAAATGTAAATATCAAAAGTATTTTGGAGCAAATTTCGACAACATTGTCAAGAAATATTCTGACCGATTCCGTTTAGACTCTAGTTGAGTTTAACCCCTCTATTTGTTAAGCTGATGACCAGTCGTGAGCAGTCGAAGGATTGATGAGTTCTGGAAATAGACTGCTGAAGAGTTATACACTCGGAAAACTATTTGGATGTGGAAAAGGTCGAAACTAGTGATCTAATCTTGTTGAAATTGATTAGCTGAAATCAGTTACTGCCGAAAGATTGAGAAGTTTTCGTGAAATATATGTTTATATGCATCTAAGACAATAGATAATTACGATCTATTATGTGTGAGGGTTGCAAGTTTAAGGTGTGGTGATATTGTCCCAATTTTTTACCAGTAGATTTGTCTTTTTAAGAAATTTGCTAAAATTGCAGCTCAGTTTTTCAGTTTTTTCCAAAAAATCAGTTCAAATTTCCATTTCCTTTCCCAAAATACCAATATTACAAATTTCCACGCAAAACTTTGACAATTTTTCAGTTTTTTCCAGAAAAACAGTTCAAATTTCCATTTCCTTTCCCAAAATACCAATTTTACATATTTCCACCAAAAATTTGACCATTTTAAGTGGTATTCATTTGATTGTTTTGCTCGCCCACATTATTTCAAAAATCATCTGATTTCTCATACCAAAAATCCCTATTTCACTTCATTTATTCTTATTTACTTTTAAGTATAATTTTCCGATTACCCCTGGTATAATAAAAATAAAAATTGCCACAATTTATCATGTATATTTATTAAACACTTTACTACTCATTGTTTAAACTATATAGAATCAAACTACGGGGCATGACATGACACCATGTATTTACCATTGAATTTATGGCTATTTCCAAAGTAAATAATTGTTAAGGTCAAGATATATGTATCTTTATACTCCTACTTAGTAACGGGACGGATATTTTTACCGTTAAAAGCATAATTCAGATCCTGTTGAAATTTTGATAACAATTATTCATTTTTATCTACTTTTTTGATATGTATACATACATTTTATTTTTGGGATGATTTTTATTGAGACCTAAAAGATCTATTGTGCCACCTCACTTCTACTTAGTTTATTTATTCATATTTCCCGGAGGAATTTCAGAATGTCTGCAGGCTTCAACTTAGGTAAATGTTCCTCTTCTATCCAGGTGCTGTGCTCTAGGATAGGTTGTAGTCACCCAGAAGAGTCTTTGATTGTATAAGCCCTACTAGATCTTGCCAATGGTCAGATCTTCTCTTTTTCTCGACTTTACCTATTTCTTCCAATATTACATTGGGGCTGATTTCGCAAAAGGGTTCAGGCCCCCAGAAAGGTATTTCAGTCCCCCTTTTCGCTAGTTCATCTGCTATTTCATTCCCCTCTATTCCAGTGTGTCCTGGAATTCATAGTAATTTTAGAACTGATTACACAAGAGCTCAGTGCTTTAATGGCTGCTCGACTATCCGACATTATGATAATCCTTTGTCTTCTGTATCCTTTACCAATATTGAACTGGGTGCACTTTCTTATGGCGTGGATTTCCGCTTGAAAGATACTTGGGGTTTTTCCAAGATTTCAGAGTGTTTGGTTCCTGGCCCGAACACTCCTATCCCAGTACCTTCTGCTTTTGAGCCGTCTGTGTACCATTGAGTGAGGAGGTGTACTTTTTAATAACTTTGACATTATAAAAAATAAAAAATAGTTTCAAAATTATTGCTATTAAGTTTAAAGTTATTTTTATAGGTTGATTTTTGAAGGTTTTGCATAATTCTTATAAATGAACTTATGCTGTGTAGAAAGAATCATCAGAAAACTTCAAACTTGTTGGATGGTGCTATAATTTTGGAGGGTAGTGTATAAATGCGTTGGGCAGTGTTTAACTAAAAACTTTTAGCTACTGATGTAAAAAATGTCCAAAACTAACGCCATTTATTTGTTCATTCTAGTTTTAATTAAAAATTTCACTAATGGGAATTGGATGCTATCCAGTACACTTTTTTATTTCTATTCATTTTTTGATAAAAATAGTCATTCCGGTCATGATATTGAAAAACTCATGAACGGAAAAAATGAATTCAAATCGTCGTTAAAAAACACTTCAAAACCGGTGGCTGCTTTTGAACAGATGATTTTTTTTAAATGAAATATTTGATTAAAAAAAAAAACTTCGCAATAAATCAAAATTTTTAACAATTTTCTATTAACCCGCCTCTGTTTAAAAAACTGAAGAACGTGTCGCGGGACACACGGTAAGAAATTTATTTCCCTTTAATCAATAATTAAATTTTTTGAATCAATAAATAAATACACATATATTAATATAAAAATTTATTTTACTCTGGATGAAACTTAATTCAACAAAAATATACAGTAGTATTAATTATAAAAATCTTATCATTAATTTGATTGGCACAAAGTACATATTAAGTATTCTATTAACAGTAATTAATAATACAATGTATGCTGACAATCAAAATTTTGCGCCGAGAGACTAGCTCTAAGACTGAGGAGAGAGCGCGAGAGCCCACGCGCTCAAAGCACATAACGTAACAACGTAACATAACGGTCAGATCTTTTACGTCGCGACCTCCCTCGCTGCAAGTAACGTAACGGTCAGACCAACCTAACATAAAGAACTGAAGTTCTAAAAAAACAATTTGGTAGAGATTACATAGACAAACATTTATGTTCTATAGACAGACCGTTCATATTAAACTTTACCACCTCTAAACTGCTAATGAACTAAAGCGAATTATTGTCTTTGACGTTAAAATTTGCCACGAACATTGAATAGTGGTGAAAATAGTGTGGGAAGACAGGTGCGTGCGTGCTTGTAATTAAAAATTAACAATCGTTTACCACTTAAAAGATAAAGTCACGCTAAGCATAGTACACGTATGCCCTGTTATCAGACGAAGAAAAATTTTATCTACCCCGTGTTGAAAATAAATACCAACTTTTAATAAATGGTTATATTATAAAAAGTAGCTATTAATTGGACTGCATTTGGCTCGTTCAGACGATCAGATGTTTTCCTGTCTCTGTCTCTGTATACAGATGGCGAAAAGTCTATTCGAGCCATAAGATTTACACAAGTACGACAAGGAAAATATGAGAATAACTACTTGAAAGAAAGAAAAGAATAATTGTTCGCTGTCAGCGTTGGGCGTGTTTTCAGTTCCAGCTACCAATCTGATATGAAAGCAGCGTTGCCAGCTTAAAATGTCTGGTACTTTCTAAGGAATAATTATCTTATTTTGCATTTAACTTTTAATACGGGATAACGCCGTTTTTATTGGGAGAAATTTGAGATTGGTAATATTATTGACTATTTAAAAAATCATACGTTTGGTTTGTAACGGAGTTATGCAGCACTCTGTATAGTTCGATATAATTTCAAAATATGGACCTTCAACACATCTTCTATTTTTGTTGATAAATTTTTTAATATCTCTTAAAATAACCCATATACCGAAGCTTGTCGTTAGGTTGGTACACCCTGTATGATTCCCGCTTTTAGAGAAAGACAGCTTAAGCATCCTACTTTCTAAATCTCTCTTACATGTTGACAGGTTCCGAGCTGGCTGGTTGCTTCTATCTTTGATTAAAACCCCCCGCTTTGGGTGAGTCATTTTCAAATGAACAAGCAATAATATAATATTCTGGGATATTCAAAAAATATTGTACTATGTCACTAAGTGGTATATGTTTATTATTTCCGAAAAAAAAAGTTGTCCCAAGTCCATTAATCTTATCTATTAAGTAGACACCGAAAACATTTCAAAACCTTTACACTCAAATGACTTTAAAGCTGACTCTGTCCGATTATTTAGATAATATCAAGAAGAAGGATTAAAAGAACGGTCACCTGTTTAACATGTCCTGCTTCGGCTTAGACGGAGATAAGAAGAGAGCGTCTTTGTTACGGTACGTAATGGAACTAGTAATTTTCAAAAGTTGGTAGCTGACAGCCATCTGGGTATAAGTGTGTTTTAATTTGTTTAAAACAAAAGTTTTTAGTAATTTTCTTAATCTGTATAATATAAGATGATTGATAACAGAGACTTATAACTAAATTTCTACATCAATTTATTATTTTTGATATACGTAAAATGTCAAATTATTCAATCTTCAAAGTTTTGTTCAGCTGCACCTGTAACCTAATGGTGATAAAGGTTGAAAGGGGTGTATAATGTTATTTTATAACTGGACGTCATTTTATGATGGAATACTCTCAAGTAAAATTAAAAACCTTTATAAGAAAAACAACAATCTTATTACAAAAACTCTACTTTAAATTGCTATAAATTGACTGTTTTTACGTAAATGAAGCAAAAAAAGTTTGAATTGGGAACCCAACAAACATATATCTTGGCGCTCGAAGAGTGAGCAAGGTCGTGAAATTTTGAACAATGTTTTTTATTCCATTTATCATTAAAATGGTTAATAAAATGGAAATAAACATAAAATTAGGTCAGTTGAATGCCATAGTGAGACCAATCATCACTTATGGAGCCATTGCGTGGAGTAGTATTGACGACCTCTCCCAAATTCAAAGACTAGTCTGTAAATGCATTACAGGAGCAATGCATGCCCAACGGCAGCCTCAACCTCACCCCTCTACATATGGTGGAGGAAAGTGTTGCAGAAAGAACAAGATACAGACTAAGTAGAGAGGGAATCATTAAAAAAACACCTGTGTAGCATATGTTCATTAAAATTAACAATGAAAGCGAAAGCAATTTGTAAGTGTGTGTATATATTATAATCTTTCAAATTTTAAATTTTAAAAGATCGATCAAATTAGACTTCACGAGCTTATAATAAATAAGACCTTCCATGTAACAGAGATTCTTCGAGATGATTTTTTTCTTATTCTTAGTAGTGTTAAGTGATTTCCTTTTCAGATGTTATCGAGATAATCCAAATCAACCGGCCGGTTATTATAAGGGATATGTTTCAGTTTCTCAAAGTGACTATTTTACCTACCATACGTATACTAATTATTCAATCCACATATTCTCTAAAATTTTGCATCCCCTTGTATATTTCTGGAGGTAGGTATTCGTAAGGTAGGTATGTGAGAAGGAATGGTATCTCTGCAATTACAGCTAATTAACAATGAACAATTGCTGGAATTTGTATTGATGACAATTGTACCTGGATTCTCCGTTGACATGATATATGGAATGATATTAATTTAATAACTACGGATATTATAAAATTTTGTTTGTGTCTCTATAGCCCAACTTCATCTCCTTCTAAATAATACTTTTCATATTATTTTAAGTATGAAACAAAATGAAATAAGATTGTTAGACTCCGTTTCATATAAGAAAAACCCACTAAAGTCTAAAAATTGCAGTCGATGCACATGTGCAGCTTCTTCGTGCATACGAATGCAATTTCTAGACTATAGTGGGTTCTTCTTATATGAAACGGAGTCTAAGATTAGTGGTTCGGGTAAAATGGCTGCGGTATGTATAAGTTTCCGTGGTGTAGTGGTTATCACATCCGCCTAACACGCGGAAGGTCCCCGGTTCGATCCCGGGCGGAAACATCTTTTTTTTATTTTCAAATTATTGTCCAAATTGAAAATAAATGATTTTTTTTCCATGAAAAGGTCTTGTTATTTCAAAAACATATACTTAGCCGCGTAACCCATGGAAAGAGAGTAAAGAAGAAAGTAATATCAGATAGGATCCTGCTTTTTACATCCAGTCACGTATTAGGAGCAGTAAAACCAGATTGTATCAACCAAAAGTAATTTTGATTGGAAAGTTGAGATTTCGTTTTATTTGTCTAATTTCCGTATGAAGCTTACGGCTGCTACTCTTTCTGACTCTTTAACTATTCAATGTGTTGGGATGAAAAAAAAATTTTGAAACACTCGTTTTCTTTGACGTTCAAAATATATAGATTGCGAAAAGTCTATTCGAGCCATGCGATTTACACAAGTGCGACAAGGAAAATATGAGAAAAACACTTGAAAGAGAGAGAAGAATAATTGTGCGCAGTCAGCTGTTGCCAAATGTATTTATCTGTAAAAGTTATTCCCAATTTTTTTCGACAACAATGTTAAATACCAATAATTGTTAAATCGAAAGCAGTGTATAGATTTTATTTATTACAGATTGTTTATTTTCTTGAACTATATTATGTTATTATTATCTGTCTTGATCTCACTTATTTTTCAAAAGTCAATAATATTACCAATCTCGAATTTCTCCCAATAAATACGGCGTTATCCCGAATTAAAAGTTAAATGCAAAATAAGATAATTATTCCTTAGAAACTACCAAACATTTTAAACTCCCAACTAGCAAAATGGAATTCTAAGAGGACTGAATTGTTGTATAAAATAACAGAATTATAAAAAAATATATTGCATTATACAACCATTTTGTAAGACCTTCATAGTGCCGCTTCAATCCCATTTTATACATGTGACTACATGACACACTATTAAATCATTTTATAGTAGCTGTATAAATGATTATAAAACAGTCATATAAGAGTTGTATCAACTTTTAATAAAGATGTTATACAACCAAACAGTTGTATAAAAATGAGCCCTTTTCAGTTGTATAGGGATCATATAATTGTTTTGTAGACCGTTATAAGAATTTAAGTATCCTATAAGACATATCTTGTAGCTGTTTATACAGACCTTACAGAATTTAAATTGCTACTTGGGCTGGCAACGCTGCTTTCATATCAGATTGGTAGCTGGAGCTGAAGACACGCCCAGCGCTAACTTCGAATAATTATTCTTCTCTCTCTTTCAAGTAGTTTTGCTCATATTTTCCTTGTCGTACTTCTGTAAATCGTATGGCTCGAATAGACTTTTCGCGATCTGTATAAGGAGCACATGCTAGGGTACGACAAGTATGTCTGGGGTGTGATATGAATTAGACTATTAGACCTTTCAAGAGACCCCAGTGACTACCGTGCAATGTGTGCTACGCCGCCACTGGATCGTTGGTTTTTTTTTTGGAAAAAGCAGTAAATCAATACAGAAAGGAACATACATATTAAAACACAAATATGCATATTAAAGTATGGAAATATACACTGGATGATAACTTTTTTCGTTGTAAATCATGTGTTGGGGGGATTAGTTTATTCGGGACGTGACTCTGAGAAGACAGAAAACAAACGAAACATTTTTCATCAGCTTTTTACTCAAAATACTTTTTCGGGCTTTTTTAAATAACGAAAATATCATGATACCTTTGTTCCGTCAACTGAGCATTATTTTGATATTTCCAAACAAATGAGTGGAGGGTTGGCAACCCTTACGAAGTTATAATCTGATCTTCTTTCTTCATAGAATCAATTACTTGATATTAATTCCGAAACAAACTAGGTACAAATCCCAAAACTCCTTTCTGAAGAACTCCAAAACATATAACAAGCTTAGTGTATTTATTGAGACAAAGGTGGAGGAGAAATATTTTAGAAAACGAAATAAATCTTGAGATGTAAAATGGTATTATGTATATAGGGTTATCCAAAATCAAAAAAAGGAGTAGTAGTAATTTTTTTTCTGCATTAAGCAATGTAAAAGTTTTGGGAGATGTATACATAATATTTAAAATAGAAAAATACCATTTGATGTAACGCCTATGTGTAAAATCGATTTGATATTATTCCAGACGACAGCCCTTTTCCCCTTGCATTTGATTCCATCTTACACTAACGAGGTATAACCTCATCAAAGCACCAACTCCCCCCAAAAAGAAACAAGCAATTGATTCCAAAACTTCCTTTGAGTGAGTGGTACACGTTGAAATGAATTTTCCTTGGAAATGACAATCTTCAAGATTAACTTGGTGATGTAGATATAAATATATAAATATCTACCGGGAAGAGTGAAAATACGCGTGATAAAGTTACTTCGGGTGGAGTAGTAGACACTTCTTTTTAAATTAATTAGTATCGGTAGCTCCCATCGAACTTACGGAATGTGGGATTAAAATTTCATAATTAAAAAAAAAGAAATATCTTCATTAGGTAGTCTATTTTGTATATGTAGGTAGTAAAAATTTTGTTGTTTTTTGATTAGTCGAATCTTGAATGTCTAAAGTTTATTTTTATCGAATATTTCAGATTGATTGATGTGTTTATTAAATTTTTTCTATCATAACTGTCTAGAAGATTTTTATATTTTTTTATCTAAGTAATTAAGATTAGACTGGTGTTAGAGTTTTTAAGAGACATTTTTAATAACAAAAAATACATGAAACTGCAGGACTAAAGTTTTGTAAACTTAGTTTTTAAATATTCTGTAATTTAACTGGTGAAATTTATGGTTGGTTGATGTAAATTTTTGCTAATACACAAAAGTGTATAAACTTGATAATGTTTTTTTAATGAAAAATAATAAAAAATATGTTTCCGCCCGGGATCGAACCGGGGACCTTCCGCGTGTTAGGCGGATGTGATAACCACTACACCACGGAAACCCTTGAATAACGCTTTCAAAATTTTGATCATATGGTACTACATTTTACATTAAATTAAATTAAATAATTTTTTTGAAAGTAAATGATTTGACTGTGACTATATAGTGTGGAACAGCCATATCTAACAAATATATAAGGTCTAGCATGACTAAGCTCGCGAAATTGCTTCTTTATTTTGCCAATAGGGTACAAGTATAAATTTTGCTATTGGTGGGAATTGACGCTTTATCAGGTCTCCTAACACCTTGCATTCCTATTTTTTCAAAAAAATATAAACTCCACTTTTAAAACGACTTTAAAAATCATAAAATTTTAAAGTCCGCCAAAACGCGCTTTACGTCATAAATATGGCTGCCCCATCCGTTGACGTCACTCGATTTGTTTACGTTCTTATTTGTGTATCACGCTCTAAGTTTTTGTGACCTAATTTGTTTCTGAAAACTTTAAAAATGGATAAAGCCGAAAAAAAACTTGGTATTCCAAGTATTGCATTGTTCCAGGGTGTAAATAAGCGTCTATTAAAACTCCATTTTCTTTCAAAAGTCTTAAAATATCCTTGGAATTATCGAATATTTATGTCCACTTTCCACTTTACGTTGACTTTTAGAAATAAAAAAAAGCACACACAAACACGTAATGGTCTCTAACAAACATATAGATGATATTTTTACGTCGATGAAGCAATTAATAGTTAATTAAAATACAATATATTGATAAAAGTAAACAAATTGTATGACATCACACGTATCATCGGTAACGTTCGGAAATCCTCGGGTGGTGGTCGGAAATTGCATTGAAATTTGAATTTTATTTTAAAATTTGGAAGTAATTTCCAATGGAAACTGGTTTATTCCCTATTATTAGTTATTTTTGATATCAACTTTACAATTACAAATTAATATCTAAGCAAAATATGAAATATGCGTGTACTCTATTGTTCCTTGGGATACAGAAGGGACAAATTTGGATATTTTTCGTGAAATAAGCAGGAAACTTTCATTAATGTCTGTGTGTTATATCCATAACCATTTATTCGTTATCAAATTTATTAAATTTTGCTGTTCCACACTGTATGTATAGAAATAGGGGAAGTTATAACAGTGAAATAATTTCAGAAAAAGAAGTATACAAATTAGATAAAAGTCTTACATACATACCTTTTTTTAAAATCTAGATTTTGTTGAAAGATCTTTATGTTCAAGGGATATCCTAGGATGCACCACTGTAAAACGAAAGACCATTTTAACTAGATATTTTTTCCAGTGTAAATTGTGGTTATTGGTAAATGTCTTTTGGAGCTACTCTAGTCTCCTTCATGTTCGATTGAATGGTTTCAATTCTCCTTTTCAAAGAAATTAAATGAAACAAGCTCTTACTTTGTAAAAAAGGAAGCATTCTTGAGATTAGCTGTGCCTAGTATAGACAAAATCTAGTTGACGAATCTCCTATATGATTCAAAATATAATTAAAATGTCTCAAGTTCGACCATGTGCATATTTTACTTGATTATTTACTACCCAATAAGATTAAGCCAGATAGTTTATGAATTAATTTTTACCGAAAATATTTTGGAAGGACCCTGTATATTAGGTACGTAAACAATCATCCATTCTGGTAATTATAGAATCATAATATTTTCCTTCATTTTACAAGAACGTGATTCCAGCCGCAAACTAAATACGGCTTCTTCCTTGTAATTGGATAAAATTGCTCATTTGTCTTATGGAATTTATTTCAATTGCCATGGGTAATGTAATTCTCTCGAATTGAATTTCCATATTTGCATGATGAGATTAGATTCATTACAAAAATGCAGTCGTGGACATAATACACAATTTCTTAATTTTATCAAGATTCATTAAAATGTCGTTGCATAAACAAAGATAGTTACTTTCTCTTTTTTTTTTTGGGGCCACTCTATATGCATCCAATTACTTTTTGTCACGTTCATCATGTTTATCTTTGGCCACTTTCCCACCGTAGCTGGACAATTAATTAACGTAAGCTGATGCAGAATCCGGAAAAATTCCGCCTCGAAATGGCTCTTTAAATATTTTGTCTTTCGTCTCTAAATTTTTTTTTGCTGACTACGCTTTGCCGGCCGCAAACTATTTAGACCAGTAGAAAATGGAAACTAATTAAGAATTTGATTTAATTTTAATACCAATGAGTACCAAGTTGGGTTTAGTTGGACACTGTTAAATAATGAAGGGGTTTCATGAAATGAATTTTATATAAAATGGACATTGTCATTTTCAAAACCGTGGTTTGCATCAAACGCTAGAGCAGCGTATACACATAAATTAAAAACAGTTCATTATTACATACAAAGAAATTTTGTTTGTTGGTATTTAATTAAATTTTTATTTTATTAACTTTCAGTAGTTGCGGTGACATTAATAGAAAACTTGTTATTATATTTTGCATCCCAAAGGGAATGAAAAACAGAAGAAAAATGAATGTAGTAGTGGCCTCTATTGAAATTTTAACAAAGAGCTGGTTTTATATAAAATAATTGTAAATTTTTTCATACACCGAGTAATTTTATAGAGAACAGTACCGTATTATTGGGAAATCTTATTGACTGCGCCATGTTATTATTATAAGAACCTTTTTTTGAGTTTTGGCTAGATCCTATTTTGTTAAATGTTAAAAATCATTCAAAAATTCATTAAATTATTAAATAAAAAGTATAAAAGAAATGTGAGTATGTCAGAGATGAATAAAAAGGGGAAATGACGTCTTTAAAGTAGAGTGGAAATCCTCAGTTATTCAGAAATTTTCTGAAATTCATTCCGACTAAATAAATAAGCAATATCTCGCCATTTGATGTTTTCAATTTAGGGCAAAGTTCAGACTGGGGAAGGGCGAAAGTAAGAAAATAACTAGAGAGGTTCGGCGAGTATATACATTCGCGCAAAATGGAAAATCCCTTGGGTTAATCATTATATATTTATTAGAATTTGGTGAAATATTCCACTTGAATTTCAATCGAGTTTCATTTATTTGATTAATTTGCAAAACAGAGAAAGCAAAAGGAGAATTGTATACGTTAAAGATTCAATAACAAATTTTTCATTTACCGATAACCACAATCTACACTGGAAAAAATATCTAGTTGAAAAAATGTTCTTTCGTTTTACAGTGGCACATCCAAGGGATAGGCAATTGAACAAAAACATCTTTCAACAAAATCTAGATTTTCAAGATGTGTATTTCCTCTGCACCTTTTAACATCTTGTATCTCACAAACTAAGAAGGTTAGATAAAAGTTGCATTTGGGTATTTAAAATATTTCTCAACGATCTATCACCCTGTAGAGTTTTCTGCATTTTTCTGGAAACTAGAAAACATGTTGATGGTCCGTTCTTTCCCTGTACTTTTGCAATTTCATTACAAAGGTGTCCCAGTTTTTTTTTCAAGTAGAATACGTTCATTTCGTATACAAACAGCTTGAAGAGCTGCTGAAATCGGAACTTTTCATAAACATACGCACTTTAATTGAAAAATAAATTCGTCATGTGTTGAAGTTGAAATTGTGTTGAAGTTGAAATGGAGGCGAAAAGAAAATGTTTCAGTTCATTGAGATATACATATCTCTACCTATTCACTGAGTTTTAAACATAAATAGATATATACAGGGTGATCACTCTCAGGGGCGGATCTAGTATTTAACCAAGGGGGGGGCTTGAATAATTTTTTTTAAGTTTTTTAATTTGACAAAAAAATGTATTATAATATAGAATATACATAAATAGAACAACTTATATTAACGATAATCTAAGTAGACCAATTACAAGTTTCAATTCTTCTGGCCTTCATTTGACAAAAAGTTATAACTATATCATTTATATTAAGTTCTCTAGATTTATTAATGTATGCCAAAGCTAGCCCATTGAGTCTCTCCTGTCCCATCGTTGATCTCAAATAGGATTTTATTAGTTTTAGCGATGAAAAACTTCTCTCGCTCGTAGCACTTGTTACAGGGACTGTGGCAAATCGTTACGGAATTAAGCAACAAGGAGGAATGGGATCCAAATACCATTACCCCAGACTTGGAAAAAATGCCATTCAATGGTACACAGACGGCTCAAGAGCAATAGAAGGAACTGGGATAGGAGTGTTCCAAACACTCTGGAAGCTTGGGAAAAACCCCAAGTATCTTTCAAGCGGTAATGCACACCATATGAAAGTGCGTCCTGTTCAATATTGATAAAGGATACAGAAGAGAAAGGATGGAGCTCTTGTGTAATCAGTTCCAAAATGGTGTGGGAATGCTTAGACAAACTCAATGAACTAGGCGAGAACAATATAGTCACCTTACTACGGATTCCAGGACACACTGGAATAGAAGGAAATGAAATAGCAGATGAAGAGGGGGACTGAAATACCTTTCTGGTGGCCTGAACCCTTTTTGCGGAATCAGCCCCAATGTAATATTGGAAGAAATGGGTAAAGCCGAGAAAAAGAGAAGATCTGACCATGGGAAAGATCTAGTAGGGCTTATACAATCAAAGACTCTTCTGGGTGACTACAACCTGTTGAGATCAAATGGATGCATAAGTATAAGTAAAACTGCGCTAAGAGTTTTAACAGGAATCCTAACTGGACATTGTCGCCTGAATGGGCACCTGAAAAAGCTCAAAATAGTGGAGGAAGAAGAATGCAGATTTTGTGGAATGGAAGAAGAAGCCCCCATCTATATACTTCCCAACTGCACAGCACTTCAGAATCCTAGAGCACAGCACCTGGGAGATTACTGGATAGAAGAGGAACATTTACCTAAGTTGAAGCCTGCAGACATCCTAAAATTCCTCCGGGAAATAGAACTCAAGGAACTACTAGTTTCTTAAGGGGGCGCAATAGATCTTTTAGGTCTCAGTGAATGTCACTCCAAAATAGATACATACATACATACCTATATCTGCAAGACAAAATGCATTTTTTTTCACCCACACTAGCTCGGTTTTCATTCGTATTACTAGGAAATTCATTCCCAATTTTCATCGAGTTATAAATTACCAATTTATCAGCAAATGTACAGTTACGAAACAAATCAGCACTTTGTATTTATTGCCTGAGGTTTTTGGGATTCCGGAATCGTTGATATGGTCTACTGATTATGACTATTATGACCATTAGGGCGGTTTATCATAACCCCGTTTGGACATTAAACAACAATGAATTATCGTAACGAATGCCATGAAGAATTTTAATGGTTTCGGCTAATTCTGGATGGAATATATTTTTTTTAATTTTCAACTGAGCTTTGTTGACGAACTTTAACTGAAAAATTGTTGAAAAAAATCGATAATTTGCGTGTTGTATATTGAAATAATATCGAGTCATAGGAATAATATTTATTATTATAAAGTTTAAAATAAAACCGAAGATAGCAGAGCTAGATTAAAGAAGGGTTAGGTTAGGATAGGATATAAAAGACGGCTTCTCGGCTCTTCCAACAGTGCCTGCTATAGTCTAACATTTGTTTGGAGAAGGATGTATAAAAGCCTTTAAATGAACCAATCCTGGTAAATTATGCCAGAAGTCTAAAGATCTTCTTGCTGTCCAGGTATTTAGTGTTTGTTAGGCAAAACTTATTGCGATGCTAATAGTAGGTTCTGGTCCGATAGAAACACGTGCGGCAACCTCCCTTGCAAGAGAGTCTGCCTTCCCGTTTCCTTCCATGCCAGAATGGCCAGGAATCCAGACCAGCAATACTTTATTGAATTCTTCTGTTGAGAAGAGTTTTTTTTGGCAGAAGGGTACTCTAAATTAATAAATAAAATAATTATAATAATAATCATTCGTTTCAATATCTACGAGCACTTCCTGAATCTGTTTGTGATTTTAATTTAATATGCTGGGTTGTGTTTCAATTTTGAAAATAATTCCACCTCATTACACTAATGTCGATGTATTGATATTTGTTTTCTCGTATAATTGCAATTCTGTAACCATAACAAAAGATGTGTATACCTATGCATGGTTATTAAATCCTCTACTCAGTCAATTATATCCAGGGCCGGATTTAGAGGACCAGAGGCCTCGGGGCAACAAAGGAGCGTACACGTCAAATTGCCCGTGAGAATAATGTTAGTCATACAACTGTTCTAAGATGTTTTCATAAAGAAAAACTTCATCCCTACAAATTAACTTTTGTGCAGGAGTTAACAGAAGACGATCCAGATCGTAGAATGGATTTCTGCGAAAGATTGATAAATAAGCTGAACAGAAATGAGATAGCTCTTGGTACCATTCTTTTTTCTGACGAATCAACATTCACATTGAATGGAGAGGTAAACCGACAGAACTGTAGATATTGGTCAGCAGAGAATCCTAATTGGATGCGTGAGACACATACTCAGTAACCTCAAGAGGTGAACGTTTGTGCCGGTATCATAGGCGACCATATTATTGGTCCTATATTTATAGATGGAAATTTGACAGCTGGAAATTTTTTAAATATGCTTAGAATTGAAGTTATTCCTGCGTTGGCAAACTTATATCCTAACGCAATAGATCCTAGCTTACCGAATGAAAATGTTTGGTTCCAGCTAGACGGGGCAACATCCCATTATGCTTTAATGGTAAGAACTTATTTAGATGAAATCTTCCCCAATAAACGGAACAAGAACAAAGTATATGCAACACAACCAACTAGCATTGTAAACCTCAAAGACAGGATAACTACAGAAATACGGAATATTTCACCTCAAACTTTAAACAAAGTTAAGGAGGAGTTCTATAGGAGACTGGGCTATTGCCAACAACTAGGTGGAGAACATTTTGAGCATTTATTTTAATGTATTAAAATTAAATACATCAGGTATTTTATGTATGTGTTTAATAACTTTAAAAATAAAAATATACATAGTGTTTCATTAAAAAAAACAGCACCGACTATGGCATACTTGCGTAAATCACCCTGTACATTCACATTTATGTTTACCTAACGCACAACTCAATTCAAAAGTTGACGTGTCTCGGCATTTTTTATAATTTTCTAAAATAATGACACAAAGAATTTTATTCCATAAGTGGTTTCCACACTGTATAAGAAAAAAAGATTGTCGAGACACGGAATCGAATACCCAGCCTCCGAGGTTGCGGGCAAGTACCACCCCACTCAGCCATTAAGCGATTGGGGTACTACCTCAAGATGAGTAGTGACTTGGAAGTGCTTATCAGGGTCATTTGAGATTTTGATATTCCACTGATTGCCTGATTGGAGTGAACAAATATAGATCAATGATTTCTGTTATTTAAGATTAATATAATCAAATAATCATGTATGTACAAAGTACTGTAGGCTGTAGGTAAAGGTAAAAGGGCAAAAAAATATCAAAGGAAAAGATGCTTACTAGTGTTTACTAGTTGGAGTTTGGAAGATTTTTTTCCCCAAAGTGGGGGCCCTGCGTTTGTGGAGGCCCCGGGGCGTTCGCCCCTGTTGCCCTCCCCTAAATCCGGCCCTGATTATATCATTTGTAATATTGAATTTCAAACTAGAACTATAATTCTGTTTATAGATCAATATTAGGGTTTGTGTAATATAGTTTTACTAAAAAATAATAGTATGAGATGTCAATGAATTTCGTTTAAATAATTAGTATAATCTGTTGCTTGTTTCCAGCCCTTTCTACAAATAAAAATCATCTTTATAACTCAGTTTCTCCGCCCTTTTTATCTTAATAGGTATTTTTTGAGTAACGAGTTTTGACATTCCTCCTTAAATATATTTCAAAAAAGGAGCAAGGGCTTAACTTTATTCAATTTAATGAAGTTTACGACGATAAACCTTTCCGTTCCCTTCTGTTTTATTTTTCATATATATATATATATATATATATATATATATAAGTATACAAAGGGATCTTAAAAAGATACCGAAAATGTATTAAATTAAAATATTTTTCAATCGCATTCCTCAAGATCCTCAAGAATTTCAGATGATATTTTGTTTTCCCTTCCAAATATTATTTGGAGCTTGGACTTATTTAAACATATTTCTTAAAAAAAAATGGAGGCGTCTGATTGGTCTAATTTATAATGAGGGAAATGATTGGTTGAAAATTTATAATCGATGCAATGATATATAATGTTGTAGCATATGAAGGCCGACAGTGACATGCCTAACAAACTATTTAATGATTTTGTAACTGAGTACATACGTCAACACGTCATTGTATTATGATTAAAATTGATGTTTCAGGGGATATTTCACTTGCAAAATACCAGCTCAGTTTGTTGAAACAGCTTTTTGAAAAAATAATTGGTCGGTGAATGGTGGAAAAATCGCATGTTAATATGCTATAGAGAATGTGTTCGAAAATATAACATTTTGTGGAGAATATGGTTTTTGTTCGGTTTCAATAATGTACATATTATGTGTATTGAAAAATTCTGAGCCTACTATAGAACCAAACGAATTTTCAATGTCAATAGTACATTGTTTACCGGGTAGGAAAAGCTTAACATTCC
>CAJUYG010000080.1:101616-118478 GCA_910591675.1 Galerucella calmariensis | reverse complement strand
TGAGCCTACACACTCACCCTCCCCACTCTACAGATACAGATACAGTCACCTACTAGTAATTAATTAACCATTACGTATAAGTATGCTATACCGCAAGGTACTTATGCATAGTATTAGTTTAGTAAGTAGTGTAATGTATTTCATGAATAAATCAAACATATCCCAGTGCTAGAAGAAGTTGTTACATTCCTTTTGAGATGATGCTCCAAGTGCCCCGCAACACCACCTATTCAGAGGCCCTTCCACACTTATAATCTATGGAAGTATTCATCGACAACACATCCATTACACCAGACTCTACAACCCCATTAATTAGCAATACCTTTATATATGTTTAATTAGGCTGGGGAGACTCCTCACTCCACCTGGGAAACTGTAGCTGTAGCCTGGAGTTGTACGAGTGATAAATTGGCGCCCAACGTGGGTAAAAAATTAACCACGTGCTCCTATTTTTGTTGTGCATCGAATTTATTTCCTCCCCATCATTTTTGTGCGGGTTTTATCGAGCTCACCAACTATTTCGAACGCATTAAATGCAATGTCATTGCGAAAACTTACTGATACGGTTTCATTTGTGTCGGTATCACGATTATAATATTTATAATAGCAGTGATAAAGCTGACATGACATTAAGCGACTGCGTTACACAATACCTTCTCTATTTCCATATATCATCATTCGGTGTGAATTATATAGAGAGAAATTATGTTTTGCTGTATACGGAGAGATATTCAAAACTGCAATAACGCCGGTAAGACCAGCACCTCCTTTATTGACTTTTTTCTGAGATTCCTTTAGAGCGCAAAAACAACCAAATAATATCTTTTGCCTACATAAAGATTTATTAAGAAGGACAATAACACTCCTACTGTTAACGTTGATCTTTTGTTTGCCAAAATCCACCAACAACTTAACTTCTAAATAGGCCAGTCTCGGTTATGATAGGCAGACCAGTTAGCAAAGAAGGTTCTAAAGGAAACTTCATAGGTCTGGAATCGTACAAGGACACGTCCATACAAAGATTTTACTGAATGAGGTAGAGCTGTTAAAACTGAATAAGAGACATTTGAAAACAGTTACCGACCTGCAAACTGAGGAATCTGTGTAGGTATGTATTTTGGGGTGACATTCACTGAGACCTAAAAGATCTATTGTGCCCCCCCTTTTCTGAGGAGAGTCTCAGAAACTAGTAGTTCCTTTAGTCCTATTTCCCGGTGTAATTTTAGGATGTCTGCAGGCTTCAACTTAGGTAAATGTTCCTCTTCTATCCAGTAATCTCCCAGGTGCTGTGCTCTATGATTCTGAATTGCTGTGCAGTTGGAAAGTATGTGGATGGAGGTTTCTTCTTCCATGCCATAAAATCTGCATTCTTCTTCCTCCACTATTTTGAGCTTTTTCAGGTGTCCATTCAATAGACAATGTCCCGTTAAAACTCTTAGCGCAGTTTTACTTTCACTTATGCATTCATTTGATCTCAACGGGTTGTAGTCACCCAGAAGAGTCTTTGATTGTATAAGCTCTACTAGATCTTTCCAATGGTCAGATCTTTTTCTCGGCTTTACCTATTTACCAATATTACATTGGGGCTGATTCCGCAAAAGGATTCAGGCCCCCAGAAAGGTATTTCAGTCCCCCTATTTGCTAGTTCATCTGCTATTTCATTTCCTCCTATTCCAGTGTGTCCTGGTTCATTGAGTTTGTCTAGGCATTTCCACATCATTTTGGAACAGATTACACAAGAGCTCAGTGCTTTAATGCCTGCTTGACTATCCGACATTATGATAATCCTTTATCAATATCAATATCACTTTTTTATGGCGTGAATTTCCGCTTGAAAGATAGTTGAGGTTTTTCCCAAGCTTTCAGAGGAATCATCTGCGCAAATTTGGCAAAGTTGGTGAACCTATGTGTCGAAAATTAATTATGAAACAGCTACTAAGACAAAAGTACTTCAGTAGTTGTAAGGTTTGTATTATTTCCTCCTCAATCCCTTCAGTCAAACTTGTGGCCTATAAAGGAGACACTAAGCTTCTGGAACGGGAATAGATAGCATGGAAAATGATACAGAGATTCAGTTGAAGTGCCTGGGAAGACATCTGCATCAAAACTAGCAGCCCTTTGGGCCCTTCCTTTGAAAATACGAGTATTCGTTAAATTTGGAGAAGACATGCATAAAAAATATTGATTTTTGGTTCAAGGTTTGCAGTTCATATCACAAACTAGCTTAGAATATTTTTCATGATTAACTAATGTTTCTGGCCTACGAAAACGAAAAAATCTTGAACCCCACGACACGTTGAATTATCGTAACGACCTGTGATTATATTTTTTCCTACTCCAGAAGGAATAAAGGCCTGGTTGTCTGGGATTATGTTTGTTTGTCGCTGGGATGCGCCTGAATACTCCCTTTGTACTCTCTATGGCCCTTTGTGCCGCTAGCGGTGGATGATATTATACTTTCGCGTTAGAATATCGCTTGATAGAATGTTCTAAATTTTACGAGGTATGCAAAAATTAAAATTTCGATCCTTGTGTATTTGTCTGTATATTCAGTGGGTTCTTTTACGGAGGATTTAAAAAAGAATATTTATGTTGATTACTGTGGGTGGAACAAGGAAAATGATATATTAGGATGCGTTGACAGTGAGGCGGGATAAAGGTAGATCGTACCTGTCGTACTGTATTAAACGATGGTGGTCAGGGACGGAGATTTGCAAAAAATTTCTTACCGAAACATATTTTATATTTATGCTGTTTTGGTGAACTTTAACTTGAAATATTCGATTACGGACTTGTACGAGGGTGGTCCGAATTATAGGAGACAAACAATATACAGTGTGACCCATTTTGTTTGGAAGCAACCCTTGTAAATTCCGTATTTCTCAACCGATTTTGATTAAATTTTTTTGTTAGATTCAGTATTAAAAACAGTATTTTGGCACAAATGAAATTATTAAGCAAAATTTTACATTACTTTCAGAAGCTTTCAGAACTCCAGCACGGGTTAAGTTATCGGCTTCGAATTTTTACTGTGCAATATGTTAAAGTCCTTGTTTTTGTTTACCTTGTTGCCATTTTCAAAATTTGTCTACATTCCACGTAAAATATTACTGACTATTTCACTAGAGTAAATTGATAACTGACAAAATTTGAAGGTTTTGAACTGGCAATTTTTTGTCTTGTCGCGGCAATTTTTTGACGTTTAATATATCAAATCTATAATCACTCTGTGATAAAATTCAATATAAAATCTTTGTTAGTGGTTTCTAAGGAAACTAAGTTGTTTATTTATTTATTTAACTGTCTAAATATTATTAAAACTGTTTCAAAAATGTAAATAAGTATTATTAACATGAATAATACAAGATTTGGAAATAATTCAATAAATGAAATAGAGAGCACAATAATTAAGCAAAGTATACCGCGTAATACAATGAAGACAAAAAAGTCTGCGTGGGAACAGTTTAGAATGTTTCTGGACGCACGTAATTATACGTTAGAAAAGGATACTTCTGAACAAGCTATAGCAAAAATTCTTGAAGATTATGGTTTTAACATGAAAAAAAAAGAAAGAACTGATTATACTGACGCTAGTGTTAAAAAACTTTGGAATACGACTGCTCAAATGGTTCAGGAAAAATATTTTCTAGAATTTAACATCAAAATTGATCCATTTAAAGCTTCAGGCTGAACCTGAAACCAGATAGAGAAGCTCTAACGCGTTTACCAAAGAAGAATAAATGGAAATGGTAGAAAGCTATTCTGAAGATAATCCTGATGGGTTACAAAAATAGTTTTTTCATTTATGTTCGTTCGAATTAGCATGGCGTGGAAATGAAGCTGCTAATTGTGATATTAATTACTTTAAAAAAGAATATGATAATAAAGGTAATTTTACTGGCAGGGTAGAATATAATCCAATCTTTTCCAAAACGACACAAGGAGGATCAAAAGCTTTATCTGGCCGAAAATATCGGCAGAATCAATTGGTATAGACACAAAAAAAAATAAAAATAACCAATCATTCACATAGAGCTTCTGCAATATCTGCTTTAGCAAAAGAAGGAGTTGGTGAACAAGAAGTAATTAAGCTTACAGGACATTTTTCTGCCCATTCCTTGAAACCATATTTACAATTAAATGAAGAACACCAGTTCCAACTTATAGAGAACCTTCGAGAAAATAAAAATAAAGAAAAGGAATCCTCAGTTTCTAACTTAAATTCATCACAGGTTATGATGCAAAACAATCCCCAAAATAATGCTACAACGTACAATTATAATAATTGTACTTTTAACATAAATAAGTAATTTTTTTTTTATAATGTTATTATTTTTTTGGCTTTGTATAATTGAAGTTTGCAATAAATAAAACGTTTAAACATATGATTTTTTAGTTTTTCTCTCGTGAAATAGTCATGTCGAATACCAATTAAAAATTTTGTAAGGTAAAATTTTCACTCTCGTGGTATTATATATGAAAATACCACTTTTTCCAAATTCTTGTTGTAATAACTTTGTCGTTAATAAAAAATTTTTCATCAAATTTTGGTAGTTTACATTTGTGATGATTCTGAATCCAGTGGTATGGTCATAATTGAGAAAAAAAATGCCTAATGTACTCTTCTCTTTTTTGGCAAAGAAAAATTATCATAAAGGGCCTTGAAAATAGTAATTAAGCTATGAAAATTTGTGCCAAAATACTGTTTTTCTTACCGAATCCAACAAAAAAAAATTAAAACAAAATCGGTTGAAAAATGCGGATTTTACGGGGGTGCTTCCAAACAAAATGGGTCACACTGTATGTAGACCAAAAAAACACCTTGTAACGACACTGCCAGAAACGCAATCAGATATGGCACATTCAAAACAAATAGTAATTCAAAGAATTTATCGTTTTGAGGGGGTGTAATATGCATATAAATTCCAAACAAGAACGTATATACTCTCTTTTTTTCCTTGAAAATATTCGTCATATATTATAAGGTGATACCAATAATATTTCATCTATTTATAAAAATAGATTAGTATCTAAATCGATATAGATATTGACAATGACAGTTTCAAATACATTTTTCTCAGCCAGTATGTCGTTTATATACACATAAAGTTGCATATATGCATATATATAATATTTCACATCTATACGAGTTTTGAGAATTTTCTTTATATGTAAGTGTATGGATAACGCCAACGCGTACCAGAGGTCGTAAGTTCAATAATTCCGTCTGGATTGTATATTAAAATGCTCTTTTGTCGTACATATTTTTCAAGTAAATGAATATTTATTGCATGCAGATATCTACAGTGATAAAAATGTACTGAAAATAGTTATATATGTGTGGTAGGCGGAAAGAAAAAATATTTTTTTGACATCCTTATGGTTTGTAGAAAGTTGATGAGGACCTAGCAATTTCTGTGTCGCGAGAGTTCTTCATTTTTGAACTAAATTGAAATTATACCTTTTCTAACTTATAAAACTAATTTAAAATTATAATTCAGTGGCGTAGTATTGTGACAGAATCTATTTTATACACCAAAATATGAAAATAATACTTTCATTATTAATTCTATACGTTAAAATTTCACTTTAATTTATCAAACAAAGTTTCGGACAGTTCCGCGAAGTGGGAATTTGATAAGAAAGCAATTAAGCTACTTGAACGTCCCTTTATAAAGGACACACATGCGATAATTATTAATTTTATGCCTTTTATACAGCCACCAAGTTAATTATAGCTAGGAACTGTCTTCAAACTCTCTTTACTTTAATTAAACTATTAACAATGTGCAAAATGAACATTGAAAAATATTATCAATCCCTTTTAAAGCAAATAATATTCATGAGATTTAAACATTATATTTATACAGGGTACGGAAAATTACAGTGGTATTGAACAGAGAAAAAAAATAAATACTGATACTGACACAAACAAAGAAAAATAATTTTAATAAGCATTTTTTGTTTGACAATTCAATTCATGTATAAAAAATCGCATATGCCACAAGGCAATTGTCACTTTGACAGCGGCAAAAGTTAGCTTTAACTTTTACAGCGATAAATTAACGCCAATGCTAAAATGTCATATACCTGGAAATGTTATTGCCACTTTGACATCGATAAAAAAGGTGCATCCTTTTTTATCGCTATAAAAACTCCTCTTCCTCAATATCTAGTAAGCGGACGTCAATTTTACACAATGACAATGAGTCGCAAGTTAATAAAGATAATTATTTTTGTTGTTCATCCATATATTCTGTCGGTAATTTATCTTGCCAAAAAACACTCGAGCTTTTTTTTATCAGATAATTTTCTCTTTAACTCAAAGTTTTGCCAATCACTAAATTTGCTCGAAAAACTGACATTAGAAAAAATCATTTTTATCATGTCAGTTTTTCTCGTTTTGCAATTTTTGACGTAGAATGTGACGATTTGACGTTTTGGGGCTGGCAGCAATTTCTAAAATCTTACTTTTAGCCAGCCTGGTATATCGCAGAAATAGGAAAATTTAAAAAAATAAAAATACCTCGACATTAAGCCTCATTTTAAGTAATTAATTCGTTTTCTTTTTATACTGTACTAGGTAATATGTTGAAAACGTTTATCATAATAGATCCTGACCTCATGACAAGATAAATATCTTCTATTATTATACGACCATTAGTAGCAATTACACGATATTTTTTAAAGCATTCTCTACCATTCGTTAGTCTTGAATCTATGGAATTAAAATTTAAATATATTCCAGTTAAATTTTTTTTAAAATTAACTATGGCAAACACACATACACACAGGAATATGTACGAGCACGTAAGAAACAAATTTGTTTCGGTATGACACAAATAATAGTTTTAGAAGAGAAGTCTTTGTTAAAGTTGGAGCTTAGCAGAAGTTTTAAACTTTGAAACTCATTTGTTGTTCTCGCTCGAGTAGAGCATAGTTTCTCACATGCTACCACCGAGGTATAGGTGTTGTTGTTTTCTTTTTTTCGTTTCTTTGTTAGTTCTAACACGTAAATACAAAAGGCGAATGGTTTCAGAGCTCCATAATATTACTGAAAGTTATGCAGTTTTTAAGTTTCAACTCTTAATATTCTTCAATTGGACCAAAAGAATATTTTGTTTGATGAAAAAATTGATATTAAATAAATTATTGTCTATGTCGCTATCATTTAAAAAGGGTAACATTACTGTGAATTCCAGGAGAAACAGGAATAGAAGGAAATCAAATAGCAGATGAATTGGTAAAGAGGGAGCCTTAACCGTTTTGTAATGTAAGATTGGAGGAAAGGTAAAGCCGAGAAAAAGAGAAGATCTAACCATTGGAAAGATCTAGTAGGGCTTATACAATTCTGGGTGACTACTACCTGTTGAGATCTAAAGAATGCATAAGTCAAAGTAAAACTGCGCTAAGAGTTTTAACAGGGATCCTAACGGGACATTGTCGTCTGAATGGGTACCTGAAAAAGCTAAAAAATAGTGGAGGAAGAAAAATGCAAATTTTGTTGCATGGAAGAAGAAACCTCCATCCACATACTTTCCAACTGCACAGTACTTCAGAAGAGCACAGCACCTGGGAGAATACTGGATATAAGAGGAACATTTACCATTGAAGCCTGCAGACATCCTAAAACTCCTCCGGGACAAAATGGTCACTTTAAGACCGGTCGACAGAGTCTGTACCTTAAATTTGTCGAAAAATATTATGGTATAGAATAGATAGTTTATTTGATGATTATAGGGGTTTTCAGAACCTCTTTAAATGCCACTTAAATGTTCTTGCATCTCGGAATCCACCCTACACTTTTAAAATTCCTTCTAGTCTGTTGTTTTAGTTAAATCTCAAAGGTATTCCGATATTATTCTTTGCGCTACAAATGCGGACGCTTTGACAGTTGAAAAGTTCTATTTTCAACTTTTTTTGAATCGATTTTAACGAATTTTAAAAACTATAGTAGAAAACTGTTGAAATTCCGTTCTGCTTTTTCTATAATCCTCTTGGGTTTTGTTGAAGGAAAAGGCCAATATCTGTTAAATAAATATCTAATAATAATCCGTATTAATTTAAGCGTGAACATTCAAATTCGAGGGAAATGGATAGATCCACCGCGACGACGGGATCCGACCAAACTAAATATTATTCTAATGCTTTATCGGTGTTGGAATCTCAAGCTTTTAACAGGAATTACTTTCGTTAACTTTTTCCGAGTTTTTTTCTCAATTTAGACCAGTCAAAAGTCCAAATAAAAATAACCAAGACTCGGTTATGCCGTGGCTTAGGTCACCCCTCTACATATGGTGGTGGAAAGTGTTGCAGAAAGAACAAGATACAGACTAAGTAGAGAGGGAATCATTAAAAAAACCATCTCTTCACTTCTTAGAAATCAGCCTGGGACATGCCACAAGACGGTATGAAGAAAAAGTATGACTTTTCAAAGAAATTCGTTACGGAATCAAGCAACAAGAAGGAATGGGATCCAAATACAATTACCAGACTTGGAAAGAATGCCATTCAATGGTACACAGACGGCTCAAAAGCAATAGAAGGAACTGGGATAGGAGTGTTCGAGCCAGGAACCAAATCTCTGTATTATTTTTATTATTATTATTATTATTATTTTTATATAAAATTATACACCAAATATTAGACTGTAATGATCTAGTTGCCATGTTAGATTATCATACTCCTAGGTTTGATTCTCGAAATAATTAACTACTTTTTCAACGAACTTATCGAACTAATTTATACAAATCTTCACCTCTACAGTTTCTAATTGAAAATTATTCTAATATATAAAATTTTTTGACATTTTAAACTGCAGCCAATCATTAATTAGACGTTATTGTTTAGAAACCTAAATCTATCTTAGATGCGAAACAGCTTTTAATAACTTTTTTTTCTCTTTTATTCTATATTTCGATTCCAACTGGTGCTAGTTCAATTTATGATATATGTGTAGTTTGAGCATACATAATTATTGTAATGTTCTCTTATATATTGTGATAGTTTTTTTTTTGTAAATTATCGTATGTTATTTACCTAACTACTACTAACCTTTTCCTGTAAATTGGGTATCTCCTACATATTGTAGATGAATAAAAACCCCTAGTATCCTTCAAGCGGAAATCCCCGCCATAAGAAAATGCGCCCAGTTCAATATTGATAAAGGATACCGAAGACAAAGGATTATCATAATGTCGGATAGTCAAGCAGCCATTAAAGCACTGAGCTCTTGTGTTATCAGTTTCAAAATGGTGTGGGAATGCCTAGACAAACTCAATGAACTAGGCGAGAACAATATAGTCACCTTAATACGGATTCCAGGACACACTGGAATAGAAGGAAATGAAATAGCAGATTAACTAGCAAAGAGGGGGACTGAAATACCTTTCTGGGGGCCTGAACCCTTTTGCGGAATCAGCCCCAATGTAATATTGGAAGAAATAGGTGAAGACGAGAAAAAGAGAAGATCTGACCATTGGCAAGATCTAGTAGGGCTTATACAATCAAAGACTCTTCTGGGTGACTACAACCTGTTGAGATCAAATGAATGCATAAGTCAAAGTAAAACTGCGCTAAGAGTTTTAACGGGATATTGTCGCCTGAATGGGCACCGGAAAAAGCTCAAAATAGTGGAGGGAGAAGAATGCAGATTTTGTAGAATGCAAGATGAAACCTCCATCCACATATTTTCCAACTGCACAGCACTTTAGAATCCTAGAGCACAGCATCTGGAAGATTACTGGATAGAAGAGAAACATTTGTTTGAAGTTGGAAGTTGAAGCCTGCAGGTACCTAAAACTCCTCCGGGAAATAGGACTAAAGGAACTACTATTTTCTGAGACTCTCCTCAGAAACTGAGTAGAAGTAAGGGGGCACAATAGATCTTTTAGGTCTCAGTGAATGAATGGAACTCTGATTAAAAGTTAACACTGAGGACAAACAATTTAGAAAATCTATAAAAAATAGCCAAATGCTTCTTAAGTATTCAAGAACTACCCCAAATTACACTTTTCGGATTTCGAATTGAAGATATTTTTGGAGAAAAAAACTCAATGACCTGCCTAAAACTTTCATTTCACTCTTCACACACAGTTCTCGATTATTTCTTTTTAATTTTCAAGTTTTTTAATCTGACACTTCACAAATATAAGAAAAGAAGAAAATTCTATCTCTTGAAATGGGAATAATTTGAAATTGTAAATTTTCAACAAGCAATTGCACTTAATATTTACAATTTTTTCTTCTTTTTATACCGAGCTTTCGTTTTCAAAATTAAAAACCCGCCCACGTTCAGTCTCTCCGGTATATAAAAATATCGATCAAGCCCCGAAGCATAAATACCCCTGTATAATATGGGTCGTAGATTCTATAATCGACCATTCAGGCCCTAAGGGTACGTCAGCTGAGTGTGAGGGTGATTTTAAAATTTTTTAACCACCATACAAAGCGTAGGTATATTTTCCATTCCGAATGACTAGACACAAAAACGAACGTTCCTTCATTGGAGAGTTTGTTGTCAGAAGGTTAATAGCGACAATTGTGGTCAAGAGGGTCTTGGCCTTTTCGGCCCTAAAACTACTTTATCCAGACGTGTGAGGCTGGTTAATTGATGATATCGATCTGGAATTGATGGTTATAGCATTTCCAGCAAATTATTTATAGAAAGCGGAGATTTTCTCGAGCCAAAACTGGACTCCAATAATATCATTAGATCTCCAATCATTCTGGATGATTTACTATTAATTAAACTGATAGGCTAACCTAATTATACATTGGGGTAGTAGGCCAGACGATAGTGGTAACAGCTACAAGTAATTAGCAATACCAGTCTATCGATTTCTCAAATTAGAAAAAAAAATCAAAAAACTTTTTTTTTAGAAATTTTTCAATAATTCGCGCTGTGAGGAAGGTAGAGAACAATAAAAAATACCACCGTGTAGGGGGAGTGTTTTGCAGCAAAAAATGTTTCTTGCGTTTTTTCGTCCGAGCAAGAAAATTCTCTATTTTCTGAAGCTCGGCGGAGTACCTACATTATAAACTATTGTACAGTTATAATATAGATATAAATATTTGTAATGAGGCGTTTTGAAGAGGGAAGTGTTAGCTTTAAGATGCCATCTTTTTTGTCATAGCACATAATCATTTTTAGCAAATTACTCATATAAAATATAAATATTGTATTCTAATAAAAAACCAAGTATCTCTATAAAAAATATATCATATAATTAGGTGGCATTGAAACAATTTTTCGAAGGATGGAAACTGTTATTCATTTGGTCTGTTCCATAGATAAAATTTAAGGATACCTAATTAATTTTTCCTAATTACGAAATACGGCACTTTTCATTATTTTGTAAATTTTAGGAATCATGAATTTACAAGAAAATATATATATATTAAATACTGTAACTTTGAAAAAACTGAAGTAATTTTAATGGGGTTTGCGTAGAAATGTTGGGAAAACTTCTAAGATCAAGAATATATAATTACAAAATTGATTAATTTACATACATTTTTGGATTCAATGATTTTTTTGTATTATAAGCGAAAATAGAAATTTTTATAGATTCAGGTAGGAATCTTCTTTATCTTTCCAAAATAAAATTTGATACTTATATAATATAAAGATTAATATTCAACGAACAAAATGTATATAGTGAAAATGTATAAAAGATGATTTTTCATACCTTTTTCCAATAAAAATATGTAAAAATTAATTTATCACCTTTGAGTCGCGCGGATGCGGAACACATACTTAGTTTACCGAATTTTTTACGGACAAACCATTGATCAGACGAAAAAACGCATGGGGCCTTTTTTATTGCAAAACACTTCCCCTACACCATAGGTTCCCAACCTTTTTGTGTCTACTGCCCACTTTAAGAATAAATTATTTTTTAACGCCCCCCTTTTTAAACATACTTAAAAACCGCTAAGTACTTATAACTGATTATTGAAACGCATTATTGAAATAACATGGGACATAAATAGGTATCATCTCAACGCAATGTTTTCAAATAATATTTATCAAAAGGACGATGAAGACGATGTCGAAGTTTGCTTTGAATAGGTTTTTTTTATCTTTATGATTTTTTTGACTGTGATTTTTTTCGAGATGTTACGTTGGGTTAATGTTTAGAAGAGTAAATGAGTAGAATATATGTTTTCGTTTCTTTTTTTATATATTTTATCACATAATTTATGTTTTTAATTTTTTATATTTTACCAGAAACATTTTATTATTAATAAAATGAATTTTAAAAAATTCGTGCAAAATATTTTCTTATTAGGGCCCTTGTTTTAAATTATTCTGTGTGTAACATAATTTTCTGAAAAATCCGATAATTTTGTCAACGCTGCTCGATAATTTCTTACCTCACGTCTGGCAGCACTGAGCAGCACGCACCAACAGGAATAAGACAAACGTGCATAAACTCGTTTATCTCATTCGACGCCCAATCGTACTCGACAAGCAAGAACAAGTATTATAGAACCAGCCGATTGATACAGGAATGTACAAATCGGATTATTTAACAAAAACTTGTTAAAACATAATTGCCTGCGGTCTATTATATCGAACCGAGTTTGAGCTATATCTTAATTAGTATTAGTTGATGTTCACAAGATGTAGTCGAGAGCTCAGTAGGTGTCTAAGAGTCTTCCTAGCTAGGTAGATGAAATTATAAATCGACCCCAAAGCCCTACACAACGCCGCCTTTTTTTCTGGGTCTCTTACCGCCCCCCTTTAGGCCTGCAGCGCCCACAAGGGGGCGTTATCGCCCACGTTGGGAAAGACTGCCCTACACGGTGGTATTTTGTATTCTTCTCCACCTATTTCCCAGCGTGAAATATTGAAAAGTTTCGAAAAAAAAAGTTTTTTGTTTTTTTTTATAATTTGGGAAATCGATAGACTGGTAAACTTTTTTTTTATATTAATCTACAAACTTTGAAGTTCTTATAAAAAAAATCAGCCGTATTGCTAATTACCTGTACTTTTGGTCTAAAATGACCCATAGCAACTGGCCTATAAAGTCGTCAGATTTCAGATTTAAAAAAAAATTGTGTCACATTGTGCTTCAATTTTGTTGTTTCTCTGTTTAAGACACCAAAAATAGTACCCTCCGTGAATTATTTTCTTCTTAAGAGACGCCACTGGTCAAATGCCTACCTCTATGTAACTTACATGTATCAAAAAGGCTCCACTTCCAGACATTCGCTTATTCCTATTCCAGTGTATCCCGTATACGCAGTAGGGAATTATCAGTAGTATCTTCCGAAGAATCTGATAATTTTGTATAATTTGAGCCTCATTGTTACAAAAGAAAAACGCTCAATCGTCCCCAAGTATCAAAATAAAATAACTACCAGTTAAACTAAACTGTAATGTCATCTACAATGAGGAACCGTTGGTCAACGTGTTAATTATTGTTGTAGTGAAGTAACGTGTAGAAATTTCTGGAGATCTTCAGTCATTTAAAAGAAGAAGGATGTTTTATTTGGCTCGGGGGGGTGGTAATTTGAAATATATAAGTTGCATGATGCAGACCTTCGTGTTTTCAAAGAAAATTTAAATTATAGTTTTAACAGGTGTCTATATAGAATTTTTTGTTCGAGTAGGTACAATTTGGTATCTGCCCTTCGGTGATATTTTTTCAAGATTCTGTATTGATATATTGTGACTTTTGTGAAGTTTTATAAATTGTAAAAGGTAATTTATATTAAATTGAAAGTAATTTTAAGGTTAGGCGGTTAAAGAAATGTTCATTGGGGTAAGCAATTGTTAGTATATTATGCAACTATCATGTAATGATGGTTATTAATACACAAGCATTAACTCAAAAATTACCAGCAGGGCGATCATTTATAGATGTCACGATACTGGAGAATTACCACATATTTTAAAACAAATTTTTCTCTTCATCAGTTTGTTAATAATTAAATTATTCTTTTAAATATACAGAGCAATTTTTAATTATTATCCCAAATGTTCCCTCTATATCTATATTTTGTATAATCCAAAAAATAACAAGGAAATATTTTAAAAGTAAATTAAAACTAAAGCACTTACATTTGAACTTCATGACGTAGGCTCCATCCCAACACCATTTGGACTGCACCATTCTTCCCATTATCCAGCACTTTTTAAAAGTCCTAAACCGAAATAATCGAACCATTTCCATATACCGACCGGCGGTTGCCACCACATTTGCCACAGACCTTACAAGTATACATCACATATATTTCCCTATGATACAGCCTCTAAGTCCACAACGTTAGAGCAACTTCGAGCCAGTACCTGTGTTTTTGAAATTTAGAATTGTTAGAATTAAGCATTTAAAAATGGAATCGAAAGTGAAATGTACAACTCCAATAATTACATGAAAAGAAAGGGAATTCTATTTTCAAAAAAATTAATATTTATTAACAGCCTAATTTTGAAAAAAAAATTAGCGAATAGTCCAAGTAATTTGGGCACAAAAAATGTCTTTAGTTAAATATGAAATATTCTAAGCAAGTTAGATATATTAAAAATATAAAAATAAATTTATAGTAATTGAGTTGGAAACAAAGATTTTCAAAAACTTCAAGTCCTAATTGTACTTCAAGGAAAAATATGTGGTCAGATATTACATTTCACACACACACATAAATTTCAAAATATTTGTAACCACATAAAGAATTTCAGTTAAAAAAGTTAATTAATGATGTACCTAACAGTTAAAAAATTCTTTTAGTTGGAAACACCCTTAATTCTGTCCTGTCCATTTCTATGCCCAAATTTTCACTTTTGAGCTGCCTGCAACATTCCATTTACCTAAAAAATTTTGTGAGACTGTTTTGCTATTTCAAACAAAATGATTTTAATTTAAAATAATATGTCTACTCAGTTTCTTGCTAATATTCAAAATAATATATAGATGATTAAAATGAATATAAAAAATAAAATCTTTTCAAGTTATACCTAAAGTTGAGATAAGAATTGTCTATTTTTGTTTTGTTTTGATAACTCTATTGAAATTCAAAAATATTAAATTGTTTTTACTACTAAATATTAACCGATTTGCTCACAAAATGATGCTGCGCTGAAAAACACTTAACCTGAAACAAAAGAAACACAAACAAAATCCACATAAAAATATCCTCTTGCCGGGGTGTTTCCAATATTTCATTTCTTTTATAAAAATATCATAAGTATATGAAAAATTTTGAATAGCAAAAACATTTCAGGCATACTTTTTGAATAGCAGAAATAGAAAATAAAATAATTAAATCAAAAAATTAACTAGAAAATTTTGAAAAATGTTTTAAATCTCTTTTTAAATTCTATTTTTGTTATTCGTCACAACAACCACCTACCTTTTGGCAAACCGCGTTTTTAGGACCGAGACGAGCGATTAAATCTGTAAAAAAAATTATAAATTTAATATTGTTATAGAAACTGTCAAACATTCTACAGAAAATATTGGGTCTGCCTACTTGGGTATTCGAAAATCTATATTTCTATCGGTAAATTCTTCAGTTTCATAATGAAAACCAGTGTTATAATGAGTGTTATTATGAAACTGAATACTGGCATTTAATTAACAACTTATAGTATAGGAGTAGAAAAAACAGATTAAAGTTATATCAAAGATTCATCGGAAAGGATAAGACGTTTGAATTTTTTATGCATTTTTAAACAAAAAAATCGAGTTTATCTGGAAAAAGATTCCAAAGAAAATTGAATAATTTTGCTCGGGCTGGGTTCAAAGAGAAGTTAATGAGGATGGAATGAATTTAATCGTTTCGATATAAAGAAATTTGATGAATTGTTAACGATCTATTGAAAGTAGACTTTTATATACAGGGTGACCAAAAAACGAAATAGGGCATTAGATAGATCCAGCCAATACTAATACGAAAGACAACCCAGGAAATTCTAGTTTTGCCAAAAATGTACAAAATAAAAGTTACTACAAGAATCTTTCTTTAAAAATAAATTTAAATAATTGATATAACATTATTTATACTAGACGGAAACTTCTTCATCTTATGCTGATATAAAACACTTTTTTCAAACATATTTCTGAATCGCGTTTAGAGTCAAAGTGTCAAATGGAAAACGTGTGAAATATTCTCAAGTCCTCGCGCAAGGATCAAAGGATATAGGACGTGACATATTATGGAGGCACTCAATACCCACTTCGATTAAATCTATTTTTTCGTGGATGATGTTACGAGCAGTGGCGGCGGATATACTCATTATTTTAAATAATAAAAAAAGCTATTATTATTGAATTTTTTTTTCAAAATATCAGGCTCATTCCTTTTGTTTAATATGTCAGTCAATAGAGTGAGCTAAACTTAAATCTCTATTTTCTAGTTTGTTCTCAAAAAGGGAATCCCAAATCCAAAATTCCACAATTTTTATTAAGTATTAGTTTTTGTACGAAAATTCAATCAATATATTGACATTTTTATAAATTGAATCACATTTCAATACAAATTCAGTGAAAAAACGTTTTTTTTTCAAGTTGGTTGAAAAAATACGGCACACCAATGGGAATTATTAAATTTAAGACCGCTAGCGTGAATGAATACATCAGTGAAGATGAGTTTATCCCAGACAATATTCCTTGATGATTTAGTTTCAGAAAAAAGGGAGAGAAAAGTGTTTTTATAAACGTTTTCTTGCATACACCTTATTCTGAGGCTATATAATATAGTACTTTATACACCAAGGTGGTGAAGGCTATTATTATTGATCGAGCACCAAGATTATTTCGCGAGAGAGAGGTGCGAGGTTTATAAAAGTCTTCAATTTTTTTCAATTATTTAAAACATTTGTTGAATGTTAATTGTGCAAGTACCAAACAATG
>CAJUYG010000080.1:21396-91616 GCA_910591675.1 Galerucella calmariensis | reverse complement strand
TATATCAGTGTAAGCTGAGATAATGGCTGCATTCGATTAATATTATACTCCTTACATGCGATATACATAAATGCACATGTCAAAGGGTTTCTATGCTAATGGAAATTTCCAACTGATTTATGTAATGACATCGACGTGTGATATATTAGTATATATAGAATTTCACTTCAAATTGTAATAGAGGAGTTCAGTCTATGTTCAGTGTGGCCAACAAAAAGTGTTTTTTTCTGACAAGAATAACAGTTAAGATTACCAAACAAAATATAAGATTTTTGCATGTTTTTTATCATTGCGAACATCAATATTGCTTTATTAAAATAATGAATACACCCCCGAAGCGTATATTTTTAAATTTAAAATGAATTTTTAGCTGAATACTCAACATATCGGTGGCCAATAATTCTAGGAACTTTTGGCAAGTCACCATTTCATTTCTGTTATCTGTCACTAGTTATGTCAGATGTCAGAGGAAAAAGTAATTAGAAGAATAGAGATACATCTAACTAGAAATAATACAAAAATCTAATCGAAAATGGACATACACAATTAAACGAATATCAACAAAAATAAATATAACTGCTCTATTGAACATGTTGTAAAGGCTCAATGCAAAGGTCCATTGAGATATCATGTCTCTTTTTTGCTAATAATTATAATAAACTTTTGTCGTCTCAAATTATATATATTTTTTCTCGTATTTTCTTTGTTATTTTCAGTCAGTAGGTGGCCTGGGAAAATGTTTAAATAATCTTCTCCCATTCGTTACTCAATAGCCATACTGGTTGATGAATGTTGACTACCTCTTTGTTATGTGATGTATTCGACCGGATTGGACAACGTTTCAAATCAATTACATTTCAATTTTGTTTTATGAGAAGTCCGATCCTTTTAATGATCCAAATAAATCTCGCGATTTTGTCATCGTCCATACTGCCAGCGTCTATTGTAGCATTTTTTTTAATGATTTACATGTACAGGGGTCGTTTGAAAAGCTCGAGCAAACAATTTCAAAGTGCTTTGTATAGAAATGAAGAAAAATTATAACGGAAACTTAGAGGAATGCTTTTGATCCTTTATAAAACTGTTTACCTTCTGTAAAATCCTTGGACGGCACTGGTACTGACTTATTTTAATGCTAATATTGTTTGAGTGATTTTTTACAGTGTAGTTTTTCCTCTGTAGGTAAGTAACACAAAATGGGAATAAAAATAAATGAAATCAAAGGAGATTTTTGTGTGGAACATCCACTTGGATTATCCTTTTAATAATCAATTAAACTTGTAATCTTGCAGATTCCAGCTTGATTAGAAATTAATTTCGCAAAATCGATATCAACATCGGTTTAAGTTGGAATATTAGGCCTTTGATAGAATATCGTATGATGTAAAATAATTTCAGAATTAAAATAATAGTATAGGTACTTTAAAAATAATATCGCTATTAAAATTGGATTATTTTATTTGTTTGAAATATTTTAAATTATGATTAAATATATATATTTATACATTTTAAAATTAGGGAGTCATGTATGATTCGACTTTACCTATTTCTACCAATATTACATTGGGGCTGATTCCGCAAAATGGTTCAGGTCCCCAGAGAGGTATTTCATTCCCCCCCTTTGCTAGTTCATCTGCACAAAAGCTCAGTGCTTCAATGGCTGCTTGACTATCCGACATCATGATAATCCTTTGCCTTCTGTATCCTTTATCAATATTGAACTGGGCGCACTTTCTTGCGTGGATTTCCGCTTGAAACAATCTTGGGGTTTTTCCCAAGCATTCAGAGTGTTTGGTTCCTAGCCCGAACACTCCTATCCCAGTTCCTTCCATTGCTTTTGAGCCGTCTGTGTACCATTGAATGGCGTTCTTTCCAAGTCTGGTAATGGTATTTGGATCCCATTCCTTTTTGTTGCTCAATTCCGTAACGAATTTTTTTGAAAAGTTATACTTTTTCATCATACCGTCTTGTGGCATGTCCCAGGTTGTCTGATTTCTAAGGAGTGAGGAGGTGGTTTTTTTTTTGTTTTTTAGGGAGTCATAGATAATCTAGTTTTATAAATTTTATAACAAAAGTACATTTATACTTATATTCAAAGTAATTATTAAAATAATTTTCTGGAAAATATATATTTTCAGATTTTTTGTCCTTATGAATCATTAATATTTATAAAATCAACCAATACACACAGTATAATGTTGACAAAAAATAAAATGAACAAAAAGTAACTACTCTTGCCATCTATTACTGAAAAGCTACACCAGCACAGCTCTGATATTCATTTGTTACACAGATTCCACTTTTGATATCATTGTTGACCTTCATTATAGATGGCGGTACAAGTATTAAAGACAATTTTAAAAAATTTCCAAAATAGAAGATGAAAAATAATATTGAGACTCCTCCATGGATCGCTAAAATTTCATATCTCAATTTATTAGAAAAAGTTTGGGAGTTTCTGATAAAAAAATTTATAAAATTAAATGTAATTCCACAAAATAGAGAACACTTATTGATTCTATTATATGAAACCTAGGAGAGCTGGGAGAGCACAGAAAATGGAAATTTAAAACTATTCAATTGACTCCCTTATTACTACCGCCATCTATCAGTGGAAAACAACACCAGCAGAGAAACTCTTGGGCTTACAGATTTCAATTCTATTAAGCGATTGATATTTTCTTTTATACTGATACTACCACTTGTGTATAGATGGCAGTAGACGTAAAAAATATATTTTTTCAAAATAAAACACAGGTTCGTAATTGATTAACCGAAATTATTTAAAATCATATTAAATTGTTCAAAAATACACAATGTTTAGATAAATATTTTCGATCCTTATCAGTAAAAAGCCAGACAGGCATAGAACCTGAATTTTTCAGCTTTACAGATTCCAAAATTTGTAATATAAAAGAATAAATATTTGTTTACGTATGAAATGATATTAAAATTAGTTGGATGTACTTACCGAAACACACAATATTGCGCCATCTAGAAAAAAAGAAAATAAGTATTATTAACAAAATTAAGATAAATCATGAAATAGTTTCAATTGGAACAATGTGAAAATAAATAATAAAATTTGTAGATTTTATTGATTGATACCAAATTTTATTATTCGAACATAACTTGATAAAACCTTGTCTAGTTTTATAAGGTTCGTTACAACTAGCGATAGAACAAGCTGGAAGATGTGGTAGAGTAGATGTGTTAGTCCAAGAGCCATCCCTAATTCGAGACAGTTCATAAACTTCCAAATAAAATCCGCAAGATGAATAAAACAGACTTGTGCAATTTCGAGTGGAGAAAATAGCTATTTGTGTATTAAGAGCGGAAAGTGATACTTTGCCGCTTGAGGCAGAGAGGCGGGCAATCTGCCGAAAGCGGCAACGCACTTTCTGCTCGAATTGCACACAAGATTTTTTCTACGATCACCTTATTTTTAAACAAATAATTTGAAAAAACATGAAAAGTACACTTTATTAGAATGTGATGTTGAAAACATGTAACAATTACTTATTATTTTTATTTATTGAGAATGTTTGTGACTACTTTGCTTTATAACCCACTGCTTCTAACTTCAAAAATGCAATCAGTTTAGTGTATTTACTGATGTTAATATCATTTTTTACTTGCAAAGTGCTTCGAAGCATCGAATATTGTGACCACAAGGTTGAAGATTTTAGAGTTTTGGATTTTTCGCCAAAATAAGTCAGCAATACATTCTCCGAATATTTTTTAATTTTCTTTGAGCGGCACCAATACATGAAAATATTGTATTGTTTTCCGTATTTACCTCTGGATTTAGTTGGCAGAAGATTAAGAGGTGTGCTTGAAAATTCACTGTCACTATCCATTTTTCAAATAGCTATTTATAAACAGACAACTTTTTTATAAACTAAAAATGAAATAATGACGTTTCATTAATTCCATAGTCTACTATTTTCACAAAATAGTAGGTAGGTACTTAAATATGCAATAAATAATATATAAAGAATAAAAATGAGAAAATACAATTTAAAAAATGACGTGACATATGAAAGAGGAACAATAGAGGAAGATTAATTATGATTTTTGCTATTTTTTGTCAAAAAAATTATTCTCTAGCACAATAGTCAATTTTTGGGACTGCACCTCGTACAATACATGTCTGGAAAATAATATCCAGCATTCTGCAAGCGGTCGTATCAATTGTTTCTTATATTCTGGATTTATTTTCGATTTATGCTAGCGAAATTCTCATTTATGTAGCAGACTACAGACTGGCGCGTCATAGGGCGCATAAAGGATAAATGGCCCGGGGTTTGGGGAAAGACAACTAACCCCCAGAATGCGTTTGTATATGGAGAAATCGTTATATAAAAGGAAAGTTAATTTCATATACAACAAAAAAAATTGTCACATAAATCGGAGTATAATTTTTTTTTCGTATAATAGCTTCAGATATGAAAAAAATAGTAGAAGTGGTTTGAATATTTTTCATTTTTTCTCAAAATCCCTAAGTTATTGACAGAAATTAAAAAGAGCTAACAGATGACAACCAATAAAATATTTAATCCCATTTTTAATTCATGTAAAATTAAAATCTACTCTACAGTCCAAAATGAAAAAAAAAACCGACTGGGAAAGAGACATCTGTATGTATTTATATTTATTTTCAAGCAGCTTATCTGCTGTACGAGAGAAATGGAATTGCCACACAAGAAAGAACTAGCGAGAGCAACTTTTTGAAATATTGGAAATTAAGGCGATATATTTGTCTTCTGGAAAATACTCTAGCATATTTCGATGAAATTTAATTTTTCTAATGCAAGAATGAAGTATGGATCTTGTCTGCGGGATTTTCAACATAAATGACGGTACATGGATTAACTGAACGAATTGGTGCAGAAATATAAATTTTTTTATTGTCCGTACATCAACTGTCATCAACATCATCATCGACTAATCCCTTAAATCAACTCTGCGGAGGCGCCGATGTCTCTTACAGTCTCTCTGATAATAACTGCAGGCAGGACCTAGTGTTAACGGTGTTTACAGTTACGACACACGAGATAACCGCAACGGAAACTGCTCGGCTTTAATCCACGCCATTTCTCTTGTCTAAAGGATCTTAATAATACACCACATGTACTTTTCAGAACATAAACAAACTTAATATGGGGGATATTTTCTTCTATTTTTGGTTTTGAATGGAGATGCTGTAAAAATGCTAATTTTAAGTATATATAAGAATATATAAAAGACTTGTTCAGTTGTAGAAAAGTAGAAATTGGAATTAGGTGATAAATTATGTTGATATCATTTTACGTAGAAGAAGCTGTGGTTGCTAGACATAGACATCCAATCCTCCAGATTTACTTCAATTTCGAACGAAAGAAAAGTTGTGATACATGAAAATTCAATTTATTATATTATGTATAATCTAAGCCTATCTACCCGAGGAAGCGGCTGGATTAAAAATTTTAGGACCCAGTGATGGGAGTAAGCCCTAGTAAACCCTACTTCCTCTTCAACTAAAGCTGCGACTATCTGTGAAGTAAGTAAAAGTACAGTACAGAGAGTGTTGGCTAAATAGTATATTAAAGTGTAAGTGGATATTAAGGTCTTTAAAACACGCGCGATTTTTGGAGCACGGTCTATAACTACTACAACAACACGAAATGGAAATCATAGATGGAAACGTCAACTAAATGTCAAATGGTTGAATTCGTGACGTATATGATGTACACCTTGCGTTGTCATGGAAATGAGAAAAACATAAACTAATTTGTATTTTGATGGAAGTTCAACCTTATTGAGTTCTGTGAATGTCAATAGTATTAATTTAAATACCATTTCCTAAGATTTGAAAAATGGAAATATTAATATTTCAAACAATACCAACGGCACTTTCCATTTTAATTTATAAATTTGACATTGTTAAATATCGTTCGAATAAAAGTTTTGACGTTACAAACTACTGCTGTCAGATCAATAATAAAAAAATTGACATTTAGACATGATTTAGACCATAGATTTAGACTTCGTTTCTCGAGTTGTTGATGTTGCCACGGTAACTTTAAAACACGCGCGTGCTAAAAAGTTCGATTTAAACACGCTGAGGCGTGCTTTAAATAGGTAAAATGGTTCAGCAATAAAAAAAAAAAAATTTCATCCATACAAGTTAAAAATGGTGCACCACCTTTCGGATGACGACCCCGACAGAAGATTCGAATTCTGTGAATGTATGACAAATAAAATTAGTCAAAACCCACATTACACAAAAACAATTTGTTTTAGTGACCATAGTACTTTTTGCCTCAATGGAAATGTGAATACACAAAGCGTAAGGTATTGAAGTGACACAAATCCTCACACCTTTAGTGAACAACATACCCAATTTCCAGAAAAAGTCAATGTATGGGCAGGTATTTTGGGAAACCACATAGTTGGTCCTGTTTTCCTATATTCAAATTTAAGCGGTGAAGTGTATCTGGAGATGTAACAAAATGCAATTGAGCCGTTTATTCTTGAAATTATGGAAGATAATCCAGATGAATTCGGCCATCTGGAAATAACATTTCAACAAGATGGTGCTCCTGCACAATATTATGGTGCAGTAAGATGTTACCTGGATGAAGAATATCGAGGTAGATGGATCGGCCGGCGAGGTCCTATAGAATGGCCACCTCGGCCACCAGATCTGACACCATTATATTTTTTTCTATGGGGGTACTTGAAATCTATGGTTTATACTACGGCGCCAGATAGAATTGGCGTTTTGAAAGAAAGAATTATTGAAGAATGCAATGCAATTTCAGCTGACACATTCGAACGAGTACGACAAGAGTTTACCAATAGGATGTATTACTGTCAGGAAGTAGACGGAGCACATTTCGAACACTTGCTATAAGAATCCATTGTTGATATTTGATTAATTAAATTCAAAAAAATAATTTCAATAATTTTGTTATTTATTTAAATTATCCGTCAAAATTAGTTCAAACCCAAACAAAATTGATATGGCCATGTAGCCAATGTCAATGCCTTTCAAACCAGATATCACTTGTCATAGGGTCCTATTTAAAATTATTGGCCAGAGTGGCACTATGACGTCATCTATTACTATTACGTCACCTGTTACCATTCGTAGAGAAGTTTACAACACTTTATTTTCACCATCCAAATTTTATTAATGTAAGTGTAGCCGTTCAAAAGATACGAGGGGGGGGGGGGACTTTTGAATAGCACTGTCTATAAGCTCTCCATGTATTCTTGTTTCTTGCTTTGGTTCGTGTTTCCGCCAAAGTTATACCTTTGCTTTTCAAAACGTTTTCCATGTTATCGTCCCATGTTTTCCTTGGTCTTCCCCTGGTTATCCCTTCATGTCTTTCTGTCCCCCATATCTGTTTTATTGGCATGTTGTTACTTAATCTTGTTAAGTGTCCAAACCATGTTAGTTGTCGATTTTGTATTATAGTCAAATGCAGTCTTATCATGCGGGTCATACGATTCAACAAAGACTTTACCCACAGTTTTTGTTTTCTTTTATTGCGTTTAATCATAACTTCCAAATTACATCAGTAAGATAAATAAGACAAAGTTATGCAATTTTTGACGGGAGAAAAAAGGATATGTATTTACTTTCCAGCGATTCTAAAAAGTCTTTCAGCAGCGAAGTTTTGCCAGTTTTGTGACTTTGACAATTCAAAGTGACAATATGAATGTTAATAATAATAATTTTCCGGTATTTTGCATCCTCAAGCAAAAAAAATGGTAGTTAATCTAATAGATTATTTCGAGAATGAATGAAAAAGTGGAAATTTGTCAACCAATGTGCAGGAAACATCAACCATTATTATTTTCTCTGGGTATTTTTTTATTCTCACATTTTGGTAACCTCTGTGTCTTGTGATTTGATATATTATATGGTTAGTGACCTTTGAGTCCGTACGATAAGAGCACTTTTGACTACTGTTGACTGTTCTGACACTGTTGAATTTGATATACTGTCTCTCCATGTATTACCTTCGATCTTCCGAAGTATTTCATCTCCATACTCTGTAATTTGCTTTTCATCCTCTTCGTCAGTACCCAGTTCTCGCATCCAAAAGTTCATATAGACTTCGCAGGTTTTAATTTATAAAAAAAAAACTACTACACCCACTCCATAAATTAAAAAAAAAAAAACGTGAAAACGTTCACATTTGCTAGAAACTAAATTAAGATAACACACAGTGTGCCGTAGCCGAGGCTATACAAGCATTTATTCATTTAAAAGATTTGCAGTTGAAGCACGTTTTCTTTTTGTAGTCTTATCTACACAACAGAAACTATGTGAGAGAAACTTATGCGAAGCATATCAAACTTAAATAAATCTCGGTGCGGAATGTTTCCGAAATTTCATACACGGAAAATATGTGTACTTATCTACAATAACGGAACAAAGCGTCCAAATTTAAATGTGACCACGGCGGCTAGAATTATTTTCTTGATTAAGAATTTTCTTCAAGTCGTAAAAGAAAACGTTGTGACGTTATAAAAATGGGAAAATTAAGCAGATGGGTCTATAAAATAGTAACATTAGGAAAATTTTACACAAATTAGAACCTAAAATTAGTCTATTCATATGCAAAATGTTGTCATTGCTAAAGCTAAGTATATTCAGTGGTGGAGAGTGTATAATAAAAATTTATGAAAGCGAATATCTATGTATACAGGGTGTTTATAGAACATTTTCGTTTTAAAATGGATGTCGTGTTGACAACAATATTTCAGATCACTTTCGAAACACCCTGTAAGTAGTATATACAATTTTCATAGAAAATTGAGTTTCGAAAGTTAAAAATATGTAATGCACCCTTTCAACAGAATAGAAAGTTTTCTTTATTCTTGCAGTTTATGCATTTGTAGAAGTTTCTGAAGTTACGCCACTTTGTTTTATGGTTCAAGAGTTTGTATATTTTCAAAACATTATTTGTGTACATACAGAATAATACGAGTTCGTAAAAACAGATTTATCCAGTAATATTTATTGTAAACTATTATTATTGACCTATTATGTGAAAGCATTAAACGTTGTATGAACAAAAAATCCTAATTAATAATAAATTTTAATAAACAATTTATTCTAAACAAAACTAGCCACCAAAAGTATAATCCCAACCGTAATATTAAATTAATAAAGGTTCAAAATGTTCACCGTTAACATTAATGCAATGCTGCACAATAGTTCAAATGATTGACTAACATTTCTGAGCATATCAACGTTAGCAGATCGAAAAACCGCACTAATCTCTTTCATGTCATCACTAATAGCCGGGGATTTCATAATCTTATTCCTTACAAGATCCGAAAAAAATAAATATACTTTTGTTAAATCGGGTGACCGAGCTGGCCAATCAGTTGGGCCCCCTCTTACAGCATTGCATTGATGTTAACGGTGAACACTTCGAACCTTCAGCTTAATATTACGGTTAGGATTATACTTTTGGTAGCTAGCTTCGTTTAGAATGAATTATTCATTAAAATTTATCATTAATTAGGATTTTTTTTACATACAACTTTTATTGCTTTCACATAATAGGTCAATAATAATAGTTTACAATAAATATTACCAGATAAATATAGATAGATATAGATATTCTATTTTTGCTCTAAAATACAGGGTGTTCCATTTGAAAGAAGAAAGAAAATGACAGGTTCGAGTTTCCGTTCACCCTGTATATAAGAAAGAATGTAATTGAAATTTAATAGGATACGGAGATATTGCATCATGTTACGAAACTCGGTTTGGCAAAATACATTTTTTTTCTTCAACGCACAACAAGCTACAGGAGCGTTGATTTACCTACGATTTTCACATAAACGTGTCCATATCTATTGAAGGACTCTGCATAACGTGACAAAAACCTCATATCAAAAGCTTCAAAAAAATGTAACCAATCCGAATTCGGTATAATATACAGGGGTTCCTATTTGAAAAATCATATGTTCGGTTTGTAACGGAGTTATGCAGCACTCTATATAGCTCGATATAATTTCAAAATATGTACCTTCAACAAATCTACTATTTTTGTTATTAACATTTTTTGAAATCTCTTAAAATAACCATTATACCGAAGTTTGTCGTAAGATTGGTACACCCTGTATATAAAATAATTAACAATAAAAAGTGACACATTTAATCCTCAATCCTAGACTATAATATATATAAGACCCCGCGTCCTTTCGTAGTATGCGCCCTCCTTTGGTGCAGTGTATGTGCATGCAAGTCGCACATGTATGCATGTGCGCCGCGACGTTTCCTCGCCGTCGTCGTCGTCGTCGTCGTCGACACAAAATGCATGCATTATTGTTTATGTTCACTAGGATATGTTGGCATGCTTGAACGGCCTCACTTAATGAGAACGTTATCCTAGTCCCGTAAGGACGATATGCTATTATAAAGGAGTTAGGGAAATTTAGTGGGGCCGTACCTTAAGTAGATTTGTGGCATTGCTGGTCGAAAGCCGTGTTCGGTTTTAGAGAGAAGGGCTTGGGGAAGGGTGGCATGTGAAATTTTGTGGAAATTATGTCTAAAGATAAAATTGTGTCGTTGGTGTATGGTGAAGAATGTCAATTATTCAAAGAGAAATCGATTTGACTGCAAATTTTTAGCTTCTTTATCATTTTCATTTTCATTTTAAGAGTAAAATTTTATTAGTTTGTCTTCAAATGAAATAATTACATTAATATTATACCCCAAGGTGATGGAGACCGAACGGAATAAGGTGCGAGGTTTATAAATTTCTTCACAACCATGATTTACAATATGTCCCCCTAAGCCCCTAAGTTGGAATAATATGGAAAACTTTTTTATTACTAATTTTAGGAAAAAAAGTTATACTTCATAAAAAATTCTGCAGCATCTAAAACCTATAATACAGTCATCAAATATCAAAATTTTTTAGTCGTATACGTGGTTTGTCAAAAAATATTAGTTTCACTATATTGCATATACAACTTTTTCCACTACAAAATTAAAAATAACTCACAAACGCACCATAGAAACGCACCAAGAGAAGCGTTTACTCCGCCGTCTGACTGACAAGTACACTGTCAGTTTTCGATATATTATGAACGTACTCATTATGTCAAGAGTCATTTTTGGTTGAGCGCGAATTTTAAACTAATGGCATTTGTATTCAAATAATTTCATCCTGATAAATAATTTCAAGTATCAAATAATATGTTAAAGACAATCTCCTGGGTATACAAAATTATATTGCACAAACAGTTGTTGAACTACTATCCCTAATATTTGAATATGTCCATTATTGACCTAGGTTAATAATAGAAAAAAAAAATATTAACCACCAATAGAGAAATTCAATTTCTCAGTTGGCTAGAAGAAGAAATAATTGTGAAATAAAAACATCAAACCATAAGAAATAAACCATTTGATGTTTCTCCTACTTTTATCTTTTTTCTGGATCCAGCCCTGATCGTTTTAGCATCAGTAGTCTTCACCAACTACTAAATACCCGCAACCACACCGTGAGCTATACCGTCTCTGTAAACATGACGTCGTGGTGAAACGGTTGGAGAGCGTCCAGACGCCTGTGCCGCTGCAGTTCGGCACGAGAGCCGATCTTGGCCAGCTGCAAGAATTTGCAGCTAGGCACATAACCTTAGTTTATAACAAAAATTACTAATATGTAACTTTTTTGCTTGTATTTTTAAATAATAGTTGTTTGAAAAATGAGCCTACAATGACTACTACAAACTTTGTGGAGCGATGTCGTCAAGGTGAGTAAGATTTTTTATATAAATATCTTAAATGTATCGTCGATTAAAGTTATTTTATTTGTTTTGAGTTACAAAGTCTTATTTTAGCAGCTAAATTCAATCGAAAAAGGATGAATCCTTCTTGGACTAACATTAAATAATTTTTATTTGAAAATTCAATTTTTTATCATATTTATTGGAGTAAATTTAACTTCTTTCCCTCAACATTAAGTATTCAATTTAACTTTCAATAGAATTAAATACATATTTAAATTTAAAAAAAATCGTAAAAGTAGCAGGCCTGTTATTGCTCAATTGTGTTCGAGAATAAATATTTTTAATCATCAGTTTGTTCTAATTTTTTGTTTTCTCTTTTGAAAAGTTGTGTTAAGTTTTTAAAGAGTTTTAAATTGTTAGTGTAAAAGAATAGTTCAATATGTGAACTTTTTATGAAGAATAACTTTTTTTCCTAAAATTAATAATATAATTCCAGCTTATAGGAGGACATATTGTATATATTTTTCTTGTAAATAAGTTTCAAAAGTTGAGTGTCCCTTTTTTTAATTTTTTTTTCCATTTACAAAAATCCTTTAATATATTTTGGAAACTATCAAACACCCATAGAAACTTACATTTATATAAAAAAACAGTTGGTGACCCAAAATTTGGTTTAGATTCAAATTCATTACTGCTTAAGTACACAGAACAATTTTATTTATCAAAACTCCTAGCCGTGACAGTGTATAAACATTTTCACCGATTGTATTAATTTCAGTTACCAGATTTGCTTAAAATAGATTTAATGGAGCATATTAACTGTAGAAAATTTCCGGAAATATAAAATTTGTAGATACAGGGTGGTCCTTAAGTAATTATACATTGAAGTACAGTACAATCTTCACTTCAAAACATTGCGATTCAAACCAACAATCCTTAATAAAATGTTAATATTAAGAGGGGTACAGGGTGTTAATGTAGTTAACCACTAAAATGTGATTATCTCTAAAACCGTTAAGATTTGGGGATAAAGTGTAACTAATGTTAATGTGATGACCTTGAATTTTATTACAAATTTTATGCAGTTTAATTTTAATCCACTATATTAATTTGAACTCCATTTGAAAAGCATTATTTCACAATATTCGAATTTATAAAACAATTTTATGCACGCCATTGGGCGACTTCTACCTTCAAAGGGATTGAAAATATGGGTCATCACATTAACAATAGTTACAGTTTACTAACAGGTATACCTTTTATTTGTTGTAATGATGTGGCAACAATTATTTTTTACAAAAGTAGCGCTTATGTGAAAGGCAAAAAAGATAGATACAAAATTATGATTTCTCATATCAAAAACCTCCCAACCGCAAATTTTTGTGCATATACATCAAAAAGCGTTAAAGTTGTTGTAAAAACCTAAAATTAAAATTCCATGTATACATTTTATTAAGGCTAATTGATTTAAATCGCAATATTTTGAAGATTGTACTGTAGGTACTTCTATGTATAATTACTTAAGGACCACCCTGTATTTATAAAATGAAATATTGTTTTTTCAATACCCAGTAATATTTATTACTATAATTTACTTCTGCAGATGCAAATATTATCTATGAAACCGATACAGTAATTCGTGTTATTTTTCTGGTTATTTATTGTTTTATTTTATTTTATTTTGTTGGATATTTTTTAAATAATACATAGCACTTGGACCAACAACTTACTTTTACTACCACTCTCATAATACAAAAAGCGGAATTTTTTTTTCAACTCCAATATCTTCCTACATTCACAGTGACTATGCAAAAATCTATTTCTATGTTAATCATTTTCCTATCAAACTGGCTATGATTTATGACATCCACATCAAACATTACATTATAACGTTGTCGATGGGTCTAGTTTTTATCGAAAGATACGTAACTTCGACCTTTCGTGTTTTTAGAGAGAAAAAAATTTAGATCTACTCCTAAATTTTGCACTTTTGGCCGTTTGGGTTCACTAATTTCTACCATTTCCTCAGATTACAGTGGCCACTGATCAGGTCTTCAAATTTTTTCTCAAGTTAGCGATCGCTGCTTTTTTTTGAAAAATATTTTCAAAAATATATTATTTACTCTTCTCGCCTCTTCAATTTTCTAGTTTGTTTTTTGAAAAATAATGTTATTTTAAGATAGTAGTTCCGAATTTTTTTCTCTAACCTCTAAGCATCTCCTTGAAACATTCAGACGACTAACTTACGGACCTATAAATAATACCCGCATGCATCTGTTCTTTGCTCATACCCAGGACCGTCGTAAGCCGTAATTTTGTTTCTCTTGATTGTATAACAGCAAAAACAAAACAAAAATAAAAAGGATTGTTTAGTGTTAAGTTCTTCTCTTCTATTTCACACATGGCTCTGTTAAATGATGTTGTAAGGCCTTCAAAAGTTATAAGATATGTCCAAAAAAGTTCACATGTATTTGTATTTGTCTTTCTGCTTCTTTGTATGTTTTTACTTTATTGTATAATGAGTGAAAGAGCTGAATCACTTTAAGGTATAGTGGACGTAATATTTTTAATGCAGCTATATCTAATCGTATATCCCCTTTAAGTTAGATTGCGGACTATGACGGTATCTAAGCCCAGCATTCCAGGCACTCATCTCCATTTTAATAATATACAATGACAAAGAATGCGATTTTACTTGAAATTATCCAGTACGGATCTGCGTTTCACGCTTAATTATTCACTACGTAACATTACGGAGATTATTTTTAGTATCTAAAAAGTTAAAGTTATTTTATTAATGAGGAGATGTTTCGTATTTCAACATAGGAAATTGTTTAACCGTTGAAAAACAACCGAAAAAGAAAAACAAGCCTCGTGTGTTTAAATTAGGAATTCTAGTTCTGATTTTACCGAAAAATTGATCGCAAATAAGTAAAAATATATCCGACGCGATACTTTCCACGCTAAAACAAGCTGCAGTAGTCAAAATACGAATAAAACGAAACCCAATTTTTTTGTTACTGAAAATCTTAACCCCGCACTATAAATTCCACCCGAACGTCTTAATCTTCCACATGAGAAGCTGTAATTTATCGATAGAAATGCGAAAAATAAATAGTATAGTCAAAGATTTTAAATTCCAGCGTATCCAAAAATTTTCTCCCGAATAGCTTTTTGGGGGAACATTATTAAGTAGGACGTGATTCCTTAGTTCATTATACTGAGGGGCCTCACGAAATCCGAATAGAGCTAGTATCAGGAATCAAATCAACCTAAATTCCGTCTTCCTACTCCAGTAGCACGAACGAATTATTAACATGAATAAAACAAGATTTGGAAATAATTTAATAAATGAAATACAGAGTACAATAATTAAGCAAAGTATACCGCGAAATACAATGAAGACAAAAAAGTCTGGGTGGGAACAGTTTAGAATATTTCTGGACGCACGTAATTATACGTTAGAAAAGGATACTTCTGAACAAGTTATAGCAAAAATTATTGAAGATTATGGTTTTAACATGAAAAAAATAGATGGAACTGATTATACTGAAGCTAGTGTGAAAACACTTTGGAATACGACTGCTCAAATGGTTCAGGAAAAATATTTTCTAGAATTTAACATCAAAATTGATCCATTTAAAGATATTACCTATAAATTTGCTAGATTGGTCAGGGATACAAAACGTAAAAAGCTCCAGGCTGAACCTGAAACCAGAAAAAGAAGTTCTAACGCGTTTACCAAAGAATAATTAATGGAAATGGTAGAAAGCTATTCTGAAGATAATTCTGATGGGTTCCAAAAAAAGTTTTTTCATTTATGTTCATTTATGGCGTGGAAATGAAGCTGCTAATTGTGATATTAATTACTTTAAAAAAGAATATGATAATAAAGGTAATTTTACTGGCAGGGTAGAATATAATCCAATCTTTTCCAAAACGACACAAGGAGGATCAAAAGCTTTATCTGGCAGTAAGTGGGTGATAAGAAATAATGCTAACTACAATTTGTGTCCCGTTCGTTTATTTTTAAAAATTATTGAAGAAAGAGAATCCAATCCTTACCTAACAACAACAAGATTATTTTTACAAAAATTCATCATTGGGAATTAATACAATTTCAAAGTAGACGAAAATATCGGCAGAATCAATTGGTATAGACACAAAAAAAATAAAAATAACCAGTCATTCACATAGAGCTTCTGCAATATCTGCATTAGCAAAAGAAGGAGTTGGTGAACAAGAAGTAATTAAGCTTACAGGACATTCTTCTGCCCATTCTTTGAAACCATATTTACAATTAAATGAAGAACACCATTTCCAACTTATAGAGAACCTTCGAGAAAATAAAAATAAAGAAAAGTAATCCTCAGTTTCTAACTTAAATGTATCTCAGGTTATGATGCAAAACAATCCCCAAAATAATGCTACAACGTACAATCATAATAATTGTACTTTTCACATAAATAAGTTATTATTTTTTATAATGTTATTATTTTTTTGGCTTTGTATAATTGAAGTTTGCAATAAAAAAAACGTTTAAACATATGATTTTTTAGTTTTTCTCTCGTGAAATAGTCATGTAGAATACCTACCACTTAATTAAAAATTTTGTAAGGTAAAATTTTTCTCTTGTATTCAAGTTTGTTGCTTTTAGGTAATTTTGCTCATGACATTTAATTAAAAATGTCATTCGCAAAATTGCCTAGCAACAAACTTTCATGTCAATCAAAATTTTGCCGACAAAATTTTCACTCTCGTGGTATTATATATGAAAAGTTATACTTCTTTCATCATACCGTCTGTGCGTGCAGGCTTAATATTTCTATGTATTCATTTTACCTCCTCGTTTTTCAATTTTCGAAATTTCAATTTCAAATCGCACTAGACTATATTTGTAGAAAAAAAGAAGAGAACAAAACATGGGAAATTATAAAACAAGCTATGTAGTAAACCTATAAAATAAATTTGACGCATCAGAGCATCGGAAACTATAAACTGCCGAAAGAAATGGGTCAGACAACTGAAAAGATTCTATTCAGAAAATGTGTGCTTCAGCTATAACTATATATATATATATAGAAGTGGCATCACTTCAATGAACTTTGTCATTTTAAAGGGATGGATGAGGTGGTTTTTTTTTGTAGTAATAAGAGTCTTTGGGATTTTTTTACTATGAAGAAAATTTGTTTTTAAAAATGTTATTCTGTAATGTATGGGAAGAATGGGAAATATAAGGTTTTAAAAGTCTCCATTTGAGCTACAAAAGTTATTCGAGGTCAAAGGTGAAACGTTGAGGTATTTTCTTTTTCTTTACAAAGTTTACATGCAATAATTACTTCACAGGTGGCGCGGAGATGTGTGCATATCACGTAAAACGTGACTCCTAGATTAGATTAGATTTGGAGTGGCTCTTTGACCTAGCGCCAAAAATTCCAAAAAAAATTCCAAAAAAAAACCATAAAATTTTCACCTTTGACACCGAATAAATTTTGTAGCTCAAGTTGCCAAATACAAACTAGCACTCTCTTCCAATTTTCAATCAAAATATTAGTTTTATTTAACAACCTGTTGCGTTTTCATTGAATCCTAATGTTTACTATTATTGACTATTAAAATGTTGGCCAAGAACAACAAATTCCGTACCAAAACTTTCGGCGGGAATTTACACACCAGATGACTTCCAAAAGCACGTGCGTTTCTTGGCTCCAGTTGAAGTTTTCTCAATTAACAACAACCACTTGGTACCGGGTGTCTGATTAAAAATAGGTATAACCAGAAGAATACTTAAATTTTTTGGTACTATTATTAGGCCAGACGATAGGGGTAACAACTACAAGTAATTAGCAATACGGCTGATTTTTTTTTCAAGTACCCTAAAGTATATAGATTAATATAAAATAAGATTACCAGTCTATTGTACGATCCGATGTTATGGATCTCTTCTTCGAGAGCTCTTATGAAGAGAGTTAAGTTTTAGGACTGTACAATTTATACAATTTTACCCAAAAAACCTGTTTGAAATCGGTTTCAATATAGAAGTTGCCAAATTAGCGACAATACAAAAAAAAGGATCGGTAAACGAATAGAGATTTACTCATCTCAGCAGATATCTCGTCGACACACACCCTCAGAGAGCTCTCTCCAACGCAGCTTCAAGTACCATCACTTGCAGTCTATTTTTTATAACGGAAAGAACTCACAGGTAAAAATAAAAATTATCAAAAACTGACTCGTGTTCAATTAAGTGCTGTCGATGGAATGAATCGTAAAATTGTTGTAAATCTCTAATTAAACGCGAGCATAAAATAACCACCACGACTACAAAAGCTTGTTGTTTTGGTTGTGAACCTCGCAGGAAAATAATTAAAATTAAAACTTAAGCGGATTCCAACATCTATCGATTTCCCAAATTTAAAAAAAAATCAAAAATTTTTTTTTTTCGAAATTTTTCAATATTTAGCGCTGGGAGGAAGGTAGAGAAAAATAAAAAAATACCACCGTGTAGGGGAAGTGTTTTGCAACAAAAAAGGTTTCCTGCGTTTCTTTCGTCCGAGCAATGGTTTGTCCGGAAAAAATTCGGTAAACTAAGTATGTGTTCCGCATCCGCGCGACTCTATTTTCTGAAGCGCGGCGGAGTACATTATAAACTATAGTACAGTTATAATGTAATATATAAATAATTGTAATACGGCGTTTTGAAGAGGAAAGTGTCGGCTATAAGATGGCATTTATTTTGTCATAGCACATAATCATTTTTGGCAAATTACTTATATATATAATATAAATATTATATTCTAATAAAAAACCAAGTATCTCAATAAAAAATATATTATATAAAAAGGTGGCATTTTCGAAGGATGGAAACTGTTATTTAGGAGGTCTGTTCCATAAATAAAATTTACGGATAATTAATTTTTCCTAATTACGAAATACAGCACTTTTCATTATCTTGTAAATTTTAGGAATCTTGAATTTACAAGAAAATATATATATTAAATATTGTAAGTTTGATAAAACTGGGGTTTGCGTAGAAATGTTGGGGAACTTTCTAAGATCAAGAATATATAATTACAAAATTAATTAATTTACATAGATTTTTGGATTCAATGATTTTTTGTATTATAAGCGAAAATAGCAATTTTTATAGATTCGGGTAGGAATCTTCTTTATTTTTCCAAAATAAAATATGATACTCATGTAATATAACGATTAATATTCAACGAACAAAATGTATGTAGTGAAAATGTATAAAAGATGATTAATATATAATTTCAAGATATAATTTTTTTCATATTCCAATAAAAATATGTTAAAATAAATTTATTACCCTATTTGCAACATTAACTCTCTTCAAAGATTTAAAAAAATTCTGATTGAATATTCAAATTTTTTTCCGAGGTGCAGCAGAGTCGCGCGGATGCGGAACACATACTTAGTTTACCGAATTTTTTACGGACAAACTATTGATCGGACGAAAAAAACTCTAGAGACCTTTTTTATTGCAAAACACTTCCCCTACACGGTGGTATTTTTGATTCTTCTCCACCTTCCTCCCAGCATAAAATATTGAAAAATTTCGAAAAAAAAGTTTTTTGTTTGTTTTTTCCAATTTAGGAAATCTACAAATCTACATACTTCAAGGTACTCATAATTTCTTGTACTTTTGGTCTAAAATGACCCATACCGACTGGCCTATTTAAAAAAATTAGGTTTTTGTGTTACTATTGTAAACCACCCCCTCTAGCGGTGAAGTAGAAAACCTGAAAATAATTTCCAGCATTTTTTTCTCTAAGCTATAAAATAAATTGTTCTTGAGATACAGCGGGTTTAATTAAACACCCTGTACGAAATTTTTTTCAATAAAATTTGTTATTCATCAACGTCAAATCTGGCACAAATCGGGATTGGCCGTGAAAATGTAAACAGTGAGTTGTTAGCCAGTGGCGGTACCCTAAAGACAGTCACCCTAGTTGGCTCTAGTTGTCGGACGAAGTTTCGTTTGCCAACTGGAAGGCACCCAGTCAATGGACACGCACATTGGCATGTTGATGTTGAGGTGTCTCTGGTATAACATAACAGTGTGTGTGTCTGTTTGTATATATGACGTGGCGTAAGGTGGTTTTGGGATTTTTCCAAAGGTTACACTCGAGTTTAGTTCCGACTCTCTTGGAATTCTATCAATTTGGAAATTAATCAATTTTATTTTTTATTTTTAATATGGGACTTAAAAATGGGAATCAGAGCAAGTTTTTTGACAGATTGTAGCCCAAGAACGGATGTGCTTTTTAAGTAAATAAATTTTTGATATAACGGGGGCTTTTTTGGGGGCGACCTGAAAAATAAAAAAAATATTTTCATTATATATATAGACCCTTCTATATATCACTTATTATTTGATACAGATAACAATGTTTCAAATAAGATTTGTATGGTTATTAATGTAGTTTTTAAAATTCAACAAAAATATTATACAGGATGTCCCAGAAAAGAGCCAAAGTGTTTTTTCTATTTATATTTTTTTTTATGAAAACGAAATTAAAAAAAGGTAAAGTGTCAAATATTATGTGGTAATTTCTTGTTGGTTTTATTTGGGATATTTTTTCATTTAAATTTGTTACACACATATATCTAAACATCCCATTTAATGTACAACGGTTGATTTATCCAGAACAACACAGCGGGTTATTTCGGGATGCCGGAGATAAAGACAAAACTCATTATAAAACAAACATACCTTTCTATAAATACTTTGTTAGCAAACCTGGATATGATTAAAGTAAAAGTGGAGAGTGTATGTGGATATAGATATAATTAGAAGGGAAAAATCCTACTTGTCGTCTACGAGAATATTGTTTATTTATAAGAATGATTGTTATTTAACATTTTGCTATAAAAATAATCAAAAAAGATTCATCTATTTTTAACGCTTTTGAAATATTTATACGTTTAACAGATGTTATATTGCTAAAAGATGAAAAGTTTCAAATGTTTTCAAATAATATTGAAATAACAAAAGGTATTTCTGTTTCCTCGGTATAATTATACAATTTGAACCACTAAAACTTTTAACTAGACTTCTAAGGAGTCTATTATTTCAGACCATCTACTTTTCTCTTCAAGTTGTACATTCTGATCTAACATGCAACTAAAAATGTCAATTTTGACAAAACAAAACGTCAAATTGACAAGATATTCGATTCAAAACACATATTTGTTACCCAGAGACTATTGTGATCCTCATTTTTATAACAGAATAGGAAAAGAACGGTAGAACGTGTCGCGGGACACACGGTAGGAAATTTAGTTCCTTTTAAGCAAAAATTATGTAATACATTTGACGTTATAGAAAAACGATTTGCATATTCTTTGGTAGTCGAGTAGTAAACAAACCAGACTCTCACGCGGTAGACCCGGATTCGATTCCCCGTAAAGTAGTTTTTTTTAATTGTTAATTTTATTTTTAAATAATTATTCTGCTTGATATTAATAACGACAACAGATAGACGTTTGAAATATTTAGCAGAATATTTATTATTATAGATAATGGTACGGTACCCTTCATGAGGGAGTCCGACTGGCAACATCTACTTATAACAGCATCGTATATTTAAAAAAGGAGACCGTAGCACTATACAAATTGGTCATTCAAATACTGTAGGTTTACCACAAGAAATTAGTGGAAACATAAAATTGAATTGTTAAATTTTCAATTTGAAGTTATATTACAGTTTATAGAAATTTTTGTTTTCTTAAGTGGGTCGTAGAAAAAATATGCTGTTTGACTGTGTGGTTTGTCCATATCGCACTTGAATGATTGACTTCGTCCTCATGTGATATGGCCATCATATCCACACTAATTGCACAAACTACTATATCTATCAAAATATGCCCTTTTACATTTAAAAACAACCTGCAAAATGTCAAATCAATTTATCCATCCATTTTAAAGTTATCGAATTAAAACATTCAAGTTTTCAAAATTTCAACACCCTGAATTTCGAAAAGTAAATGTGCTAGACCTCTTTAATCCTCATATCATTTTGTCCAATTTTACGAGAGGAATCTACATGCAAACGTTGTAATTACCCTTAACGTTCGAGATACTTATACCATTTTTTGCGCGATCGTATTGAAATAAATTCCGAATAAAATAATTTAAATTTCTTCGAAATGAACGAAATGTCAAAAGTGACATTTATACTTCTCGATCAGTTTAAAATATATTTTGCATTTTGGTGAAATTGAAATTTATTACTTTTCGACGTCTGAACGGTAAGTACATCACTTACCGACGTGTTAAACTTAGAAACCAGTTAACACAACCTACCGTCCTGACAACCGATGCTGTAAATAAACAAAAAAGATCAGTCGCGCAAAAAAAATTATGGAAATAATAGTAAAAATTTATCCGAACAAATTCAAGTAGATCACCAGCACTGCGAATACCAGCTTTGCATAGAATTTTAATATAGCGTCGGTGGTTCAGTGGTAGAATGCTCGCATTCCACGCGGGCGGCCCGGGTTCGAATCCCGGCCGGAGCATATGAATCGCTGCTTCGTAAACGAGAGAGAGCATACGCACGCAAGCAAGGCACATAACGATGCAACGTAACATAACGTAACGTGACGGTCAGATCTTTTGCGTCGCGACCCCCGGTCGCTCAAACATAACCTGACGTAAAGAACTAAAGTTCCAAAAATACTTCCAACGATATTTTTGTTCAATAAATCCATTATTTATCCACTGCTCATTATGTATTTTCCCTCTAGTCAATATCAAAGAGGTAAAATTAATAATTTCCGTTCTTGTGACAACATAGACTACATACCGATGATATACAGTGTTCCTTTATGTGTCATTTTTAATTGGAATTCGCCATAATTCAATAAAAGCATAAATATAGTCAATAAATGACCTTGAATTTGGAAAATTGTTTGGCGCCTGATGCTAACATTTTAATACAAAGTAAAAAGAAGTGAAAAAACCAATTCATGTATTAATTATAAGCTAAATAAACAACTATAGATGGCGCACTGCAACAAATGTAACGCTTCAAACTACATAATATTATACAGTCAATAATATTCCCAATCTCCAATTTCTCCCAATAAATACGGCGTTATCCCGTATTAAAAGTTAAATGCAAAATAAGATAATTTATTCTTCTCTCTCTTTCAAGTAGTTTTGCTCATATTTTCTTCGTCGTACTTGTGTATTTGCAAAGTTTTAAGCAAACCACTTAAGGATCGATCACTTCCTGGTTACCAAAGTATGATTTATTTTAATAAAAATCTCTTATATGAACTGAGACACTAGAAAACTTTTGGATGTTTTTCAATAGAAACTTTCTTTGAATAACAAACTAGATTAGTAGTACTCCGGAATTTTTTTAATTTAAAAACTTATTTCAGAAAATGAACTACTTTTAAAATGGAACGAAATAAACTTCACAAAAGTTCATAAATTCAGGGATTGTGTTTTTAACAAATCACCATTTTTCGGTCACTAGAGGGATTTGGTAGTTTTTATTTCAACTTTCAAATAACCTTCTAGTTCGAGATAAAAAAAATTAAGACCTGAAATTAGTCCGAGATTCCCGGTCCACCGAATTATGCCATCATTTTTATCTACGCAGTAAATGTCAGAGTACCTATAACTTTATTTTTAGAACCACATTTCGACATCAAATTTTCGTAAACAGTTCACACTCCATAGGCGTGCGCAGACTTTTTCATTAGGAGGGCCAAATATCAAAAATCTTTTGATGAAAAAACAAAGAGCCGTGCCCGCCGAAACATTGCTTTTGCATATTGCCGCCCTTCAATTTCTCGCAATTCATTTTAAGAACGAAAAACCCTTCCTCGTATCATTGAAGGAACGTTTTAAATAAACTGATATTTTGAGGAAGTGTGGTAGACCCTCTGTAGGCACGCCTATGTCTCACTCTCTGGGATATTCTGCTACAGAGGAAAAATAATCTCAACCAATGTCATAGGTACACAAAGCAGGTTTGTTCAAAATAATTAAACCCTACATGACTCTTTTTTTATTTAAAAAAAAACGGATATTTATCACACATTTCAAAGAAAATATGCCAGCGTTTAAAGGCTAGTTAAATTTATAGATTTATAAGAGTCGTAATAAATAACTAGTCAGACATAAGTGTTGTCATTGTAGTGTTATTTGTCTTTTTGGTTAAAGTAAACTATATAAATAGAACAGCTAGAACTATTCCTGTAAAGTCGCCAGGCTGCCTACGATGTAAAACGATTCTCCATAGGTCAAGAGTACGAAAATTAATCGAAATATCAAACAAACTAGCTAGAATAAAATAAATAAAATGAAAAATATTTACTGTACTCTAAATTCTCAAAGAGTTTAAAAATTTCAAACGTTAAATAACATGGTAGAAATGATGTAACCAAAAATGCGCAATCTGATCGATAGCTTTCAATGAACATGGGAGAAACAAAACAAATCCGGCGGTTTTTGAGGGCACTATCAAAATATTCCGAACTTTCGAAGTGGCGTAGAAAATGCACAAAGTTATATGTATACGGGGGTTAAGATATATTTTATCTACGACCACCTTTAAAATTAGTTATTTACGAACCAAAAAAATGTGTGAAATCATACGTTGAAAAGCGTGCGTAAATGAACAACGCTTTTTATATGGGTCTTTCATTATAACACCGAAAAGCGTATTTTAGTTGTAGTTTTAGTTTAGGTTTAGGAAAGTATACATGAATTTGCCTTATTTTTTACCCCAGAATGCAATAAAACGGAAAAATCCGGGTGGTTCTATTTAAAAAAATAAAGAAAATTGATATTTATGAAGTTAAACTTTGGACACTTTCTATACACACTCTGTATAAAATGAAAAATGTTTCAACATAGATTCAAATAGGTCTGACCTTGCTTAAAGCAACCGCACAGAAACCATTTTCATATCTTTAAGGGTATCCTCGTAAAAAAATAATGTACATTCTAATCACAATGTTACAATTATAATATTATCAGGGTTGTAATAACATATCCAACATTATTAAATTAAGTAGGTACTGTTGTTTTTATTTATATGTATTTTGCCGAAACAGGTGTATGTACACTTATCGGAGACCTTCGGGTTTGTAAGATTATGTTTTAATTGGGTACAATATTATAATAAAACTCCGTGATACTGTCTCTAAATCAGAGCACATTTTTTTAATTTTTTCTTCACGTGGTCGTAGTTAAAGTTTTGCATGTTTGCAACTCGTGCAAAAGTATAACTTCACGCACTTGTATCATAAATAACTATTAATTTTAATAAAATTTTTTTACAGGAAACCACCGTCAAATCCATCCAGTTTACACCGGGATATCTGCATCTTATGACCTGGAGAAGCAAATATCTCTCTTGATTGTTCCTGAATTGGTTTGACGTTATATTTGAAAACCTCCCCACATTCCTCTACTGTGTCTGGAAGAATAGGGGGTCGAGATGATACCATTCCACAAACTTCTAATTCAGTGGTGTACCATTCTTTTTTTTTGTAAATTTGTATATATGGACAGTTTAAATAGTAGTTGTTAAGTTTAGGGTTTAAGGAAAAGAAAAATTAGAATGGTGCGCTACTGGCGTGGTTGATATTTTGGGCTCCATGGATTGCTTTACTAATATTTAATTGCAATTTTTTTTTAAACCCTCTGATGATAGATTTAAGCGTTATTGAAAGCTAGAAAAAGTTAGATGAGTAGATGAGTTATTTTCAATATTAAATATACACTTTTTGCGTACCTTGCCGTTAATATATTCAAATACAGGGTGGTTGGCGAGTAAAGAACAATTAAAAATGAAATATTTTTATAGATTTAACCAAAAATTATGTACAAAAATTATTCATAAAAGTGAAAAACAGTTATTAGTTTTGAATTTCTCTATTAAAACTAGGTATATTTTTATCTTGACAACTATCTCTCTTCAGAGAAAGTTTTGTTCAGTAAAATGTACTCTTGCCTTGATAAGTTTTTATTTTTCTAATAACAATAACTTTATCAATTGAAGGTAAGATAACCATCATCGTTTAACGTTTCTATAATTGAGATGAATAATTTTTGGATCATCCTGTATATGCCTTGAAAAAAAAATATACGTAACAAAGGTATGGTAACAAGGAAAAAATCCGTCGTTTTTAGGGATCAGTAAGGTACCGCTTGAACTGGTCAAAGTCCAGCCAATTATTATATACAAAATGCATCAGATAAAAAAAATTAAATTAGACTTAGAAGATTTCTAATAGAGATACCGACGTAGGGCCTACTTACGTTCAAAATTTTCAAAAAAATATCGAATTTAATTACACATTGTAGCTAAAAGTGTTTCGGTGTGAAATTGAATTGTTATTTGGAATTTTCGGCTAGTGAAATATTATAAGAGTTTAGCTATTTAGCTAGAATTTTTTCCCTCTATACAAGGGATTCTCGATATGTTATTCACTAGTGTATAGTGGCCTTGAAAAATAAATTTAAAAAAAAATTTAATCATGCCTACCTATATTATTATATTTATAATCGATATTTGCAGTTACATAAATACGCATCAAGTTGTTTGTTTGAAATATTAAGCCCTTTGTACAATGTATTTACTCGATATTATTGGGAATAAAATGGTTTGAAACTAGTTTATTGTTTTATTTTACAAAAATAAGTGTTTTAAGCTTGTATAACTTTGCCTGTATACAATTATGATGGGTCTTTCCTATTATCAAACTTCCTCAGCCCACACCCTTAAAAGATGTTGAATAAAATTGTTTTTTTTTATCAACAATTATTATACAGTGTGGAAACCACTTATGGAATAAAATTCTTTGTCATTATTTTAGAAAATTATAAAAAATGCCGAGACACGTCAACTTTTGAATTGAGTTGTGCGTTATGTAAACATAAATTTAAATGTACAAGGTGATTCACGCAAGTATGCCATAGTCGGTGTTGTTTTTTTTAATGAAACACACTGTATATTTGCATATTTTTGAAATCCTCTTAATGAACCGATTCCAACAAACTAAATAATGTATGGTCAATTATGAATTATACAGGGTGAAATTTTAAAATAAATAATTTATTACACTTGAAATACTGGTACTTTTTTAAATTAGCTAAATATGGATTTATCAAAAATCTAAACTAACTAATTATTAGACGTATTTGTATATTAAACAAAACCTGCTACGCCCATGAATTTTATCATTAATACCTAAAAATTGCCTAAAAACGCCAATAATTAGACAAAATCGGTAAATAATGTGGATTGTTTTAATTCGGTAAATAATGTAGATTGTTTTCTATTCTGTCAGTTGTTGATGTGTTGACAGTTTATACTGAAAAAGTAAAATCTTTGTCAAACACTCTTTCCTTGTCGACATAACAATGAAATATTTAACTGAGAATCACCGAATTGAGATTTTAATGATGATCGGGTACGGGGATAACTGCAGAAGTCAAGTTGAAGTGGCAAACTTATTTAATCACAGGTATCCCGAATTGCCTAATATTTCACAAAGTACTGTGTCTAAAATTCATGCACAATTCAGAGAACTTGGACATGTGAAACCATTGAAAAGAAAACCACACTTCGTTGAAGATGATGTGAAAGTGGATATTTTGTTAAGTATTCAAGAGAATCCAACTTCAAGTACATGTCAAACTGCCCGCGAAAATAATGTTAGTCATACAACTGTTCTAAGATGTCTTCATAAAGAAAAACTTCATCCCTACAATACAAATTAACTTTTGTGCAGGAGTTAACAGAAGACGATCCAGATCGTAGAATGGATTTCTGCGAAAGATTGATGAATAAACTGAACAGAAATGAGATAGCTCTTGGTACCATTAATTTTTTCTGACAAATCAACATTCACATTGAATGGAGAGGTAAACCGACAGAACTGTAGATATTGGTCAGCAGAGAATCCCAATTGGATGCGTGAGACACATACTCAGTACCCTCAAAAGGTGAACGTTTGGGCCGGTATCATAGGCGACCATATTAATGGTCCTATATTTATAAATGGACAGTTGACAGCTAAAAAATATTTAAATATGCTTAGAAATGAAATTACTCCTGCGTTGGCAAACTTATATCCCAACGCAATAGATCTTAGCTTACCGGATGAAAATGTTTGGTTCCAGCAAGACGGGGCAACACCCCATTATGCTTTAATGGTAAGAACTTATTTAGATGAAATCTTCCCAAATAAATGGATTGGACGAAGAAGTGCTATTGAGTGGCCAGCTAGATCGCCAGACCTAACGCCGTTATATTTTTTTCTGTGGGGTTATCTCAATAGCAAAGTATATGCAACACAACCAACTAGCATTGTAGCCTCAAAGACAGGATAAATACAGAAATACGGAATATTTCACCTCAAACTTTAAACAAAGTTAAGGAGGAGTTCTATAGGAGACTGGGCTATTGCCAACAACTAGGTGGAGAACATTTTGAGCATTTATTTTAATGTATTAAAATCAAATACATCAGGTATTTTATGTATATGTTTAATAACTGTAAAAATAAAAATTTCACCCTGTATAATTCATAATTGACCATACATTATTCAGTTTGTTGGAATCGGTTCATTAAGAGGATTCCAAAAATACGCAAATATACCGGGTGTTTCATTAAAAAAAACAACACTGACTATGGCATACTTGCTCGAATCACCCTGTACATTTACATTTATGTTTACATAACGCACAACTTAATTCAAAAGTTGACATGTCTCGGCATTTTTTATAATTTTCTAAAAATATTCTATTAACTGTAATTAATAATACAATGTATGCTGACAATCAACATTTTGCGCCAAGAGACTAGCTCTGAGACTGAGGAGAGAGCGCGAGAGTCCACGCGCTCAAGGCACATAACGTAACAACGTAACGTAACGGTCAGATCTTTTGCGTCGCGACTTCCCTCGCTCCAAGTAACGTAACGGCCAGACCAACCTAACATAAAGAACTAAAGTTCTAAAAAACCTGCTTAAATTCAGAAATTAAAAAATATGATTACCACTACAGAGATAAGAAGAATTGAGCAGGCAGGGATGTTGCAAAATGTATTGCAAATTTTTAAGAATCGCATGGCATGTTGTATTGAGCATAATCTGTCTACTGTATGTTTTCTAAAATTTCGAATTTTTCTTCTTTTTCCGTAAAAAGAAAAGATCTGCCATTGTAAATACTACCATAATATCGGTAAGAATTTTTTTCAAAATAGTGACATCAGTATAGAAAGTTTTTCGTGAAATGCCGCGTTTAGAAAATAATATCTTACGGCCAGAATAAGATATTTCACCTATCGTTTTCAAGAGAATGACTCCCGTTGACATGATAATGGGGGGACCGAGGTAATTACGTCGGCATATCATAGTGTGCACTTGAACAGAGGGCACATGTGAAAAATCGATGTCTGCCGAAAACCCGCCCTTTCTTGATAATCTTCCGGGTAATAAATATCTGTAATGCGCTCGCATACCCGCTGGCTGTGAATGAGATAGGACTTTGGGGTGCGGGGTCGTCCCTCTGTTCCCCGGGACGTTTCCGGACTTCTCAATGGACGGGATGCTTTTATTTTCCCCCAAAAAAGGAGGAATTGTCGAGATTTTTCACAAATTTATTTGCTCTAAAGTAGTTTTTTTAAACCAAAAATAAGTGGTCTCAATGTTTTTGTTTCAAAATAAAAAACTTCATACAAAGATCAAACATTAGTTGATAGTCAATGGATGATGGAGAGCATAAGCGTGCGCAGACTATTTTATTAGGGAGGGCCAAATATCAAATCGGAATCTTTTGATGAAAAAACAAAGAGCCGTGCCCGACGAAACATTGCTTTTGCATATTGCCACCCTTCAATTTCTCGCAATTCATTTTAAGGGGAATCTATCGGCAGCGATTTGACAAAATATCGAAGTATTTTTGGCAAAGAATTTTGAAGTAATGGATGTATTGAAAATTAAGAAAAAAATATATCATGTAGATTAATGTTGAACTTAGAGTTCTCATTGAATAAAAACTTTGAAATGCTAACCAAATTTTGTTGGAAAAAATATGAAAAATACACATATTAAGCAAAGTTTGAGCCCTTGTAAAGAATTAAATATGGATTGAATGGAATAACTAATTTATAAGGGGTCTAATTTGAAGCTATATGAATACTATATAAAAATCTCAGAATCCTCAAATTACTTATGACCGTACAATTCCTTATTGAAATTCGGTTGCTACCACCACAGATTACCCTACCTTGTAGGGTAATCTGTGCTACCACTAAAATATCGGATAAAAATCCATCTCTCGCTTTTCTATCCTTCTATGACTGACATTTTCTCTCTGCTTCGGTAGTCGCGTGCCGTTCCATTGTTGATACAACGCTCGGCGGTCTCCCAGTTCAGTACTGACGAAGCTTATAGAGTAGCACGTGAACCAAAATCCGCTTGGACCGCTTGGCTACCTACATGTTGCGGAGCTTATATATTTCTAATATAATTTTCGTTATGTGAACAAACGTGAGGACGTAGGGAAACAAAAAAATATACAAAGCATAATTGTGCAAGGTCGAATTTGGTAGATGCCCCTTAAGAATAAAAAACTGCCTCGTCGTATCATTGAAAGAACATTTAAAGGACCATGCTTCCATCTTTTGGAAAATAAAAGACCACTCAAATGCGGATATTTTGATACCAACTTATGAACATTTGATAACATTGCGCCAATGTTGTGACTTTTATAATTAAATCACAATTAATTATATTATTTTTTAAATCGCTTACGGAGATTGTATGAGTTAGACAAAGAGAAAAAGAGAAAATATTACGTATTTTCTGTTTTACAGATAACACCTGGTTCCACCAAGTAAAGAGAGAAGAAATGAATAAATAAAACCAGACAGGGTTGAACCGACCTAATTTTGTGAGCTAATTTTTATATGTTGTTTTTTCTTTGTAGTATTTTGTAGTGTAGTTGTTGACATCGGTAACTCTTAAACAAATTGGATAGGATAGGATAGGCAAAATCCGTTACATGAGCATTAACAAAATCTTGATGAGCTATTGATCTGGCCATGGCCCATCCTGCTCCCCTTCTAGGCACGCCTATGATAGAGAGGATGAAGAACAGTGGCGTATCTTAGTTAGCGCAAGAAAAAAAATGATTTTCATTTCCGAAACACTTTAAAATCCGTTTGGTTTGTATTGAACGTAAAATTTCAGGCGGTTAAACTTTCAAAACATATATCAAAATAGAGAGTTAGCAAATACTTAGAGTACTTACGAGACAGGGGACTAAAAGCGCAGGCATTTAGAGTGCCATTTAGTTAATTAAAAATTTATTATTCTATGCTCCTCGTTTACTGAAATTTACTAATTGTAGTCTAGTTTTCAGTATAATGTATCGTTTTTAAGAGGAAAAACAACAGGAAAGTTTCGGTTGGACTGGGAATTTTGTACACAAACTTATGCCAATTATGAAAGTTGTTAAGAAAAATGTTGAGAAAATGTGCTTTTTGAAAAAGGAATAATGACAAAAAAGTTATTCACGAATCAGATTGATAGAAAATGTATATTATTTAACGTTAATAAAACATTATAAGACAAATAATTGACCACTCTATATTTTTTCCTTGATAAAAGTTGAAGTTTTTTATGCAAACTAAAACTAAACTAAAATCAAATAAAAAGAAGTTCATTCAACATTCACTATATTCTTATGACGCCTTATAAAAGGATAAAGTAAATTTATACACAGTGTCCACCTAAGTTCGCACCATATGGGAAACTTTTGTATCATCAATTTTAGGAAAAAAACTTATTCTTCATAAAATGTTCTGCATGTTCTAAAACCTAAAATAAAATCAACAGATATCAATTTTTTCCAGTATTATCCGAGGTTTGTTGAAAACGCTACTGAATTTTTGATAGAATATTAAGAAAATTCAGCTGTAACAAAACAACTTTTATATGAAATTTTGAAACTTTAGTTCTTCACGTCAGGTTATGTTTGAGCGACCAGAGGTCGCGACGCAAAAGATCTGACCGTTACGTTACGTTACGTTGCTTCGTTATATGCCTTGCTTGCGTGCGTGTGCTCTCTCCTGAGTCTCTCTCTCGTTTACGAAGCAGCGATTCATATGCTTCGGCCGGGAATCGAACCCGGGCCGCCCGCGTGGAAGGCGAGCATTCTTCCACTGAACCACCGATGTTATATTAGAATTCTATGCAAAGCTGGTATTCGCAGTGCTGGTGATCTACTTGAATATGTTCGGATACATTTTTACTATTATTTCCATAATTTATTTTGCGCGATTGATCTTTTTTGTTTATTTACAGCATCGGTTGTCAGGACGGTAGGATGTGTTAACTGATTTCGTTCATTTCGAAGAAACTTGAATTATTTTATTCGGTATTTATTTCAATACCATCGCGCAAAAAATGGTATACGCATCTCGAACGTTAAAGGTAATTACAACGTTTGCATGTAGATTCCTCTCGTAAAATTGGACAAAATGATGTGAGGATTAAGGGGTCTAGCACATTGACTTTTCGAAATACAGGGTGTTGAAATTTTGAAAACTTGAATGTTTTAAAATGGATGGATAAATTGATTTGACATTTGGCAGGTTGTTTTTAAATGTAAAAGGGCATATTTTGATAGAAATAGTAGTTTGTGCAACTATTGTGGATATGATGGCCATATCGCACGACGACGTAGGACTCAATCGTCAATTTGTATAATGCTACGGTTTCCTTTTTTAAATAAATATACGATGCTGTTATAAGTAGATGTTGTCAGTCGGACTCCCTCATGAAGGGTACCGAACCATTATCTATAATAATGAATATTCTGCTAAATATTTCAAACGTCTACCTGTTGTCGTTATTAATATCAAGCAGAATAATTATTTAAAAATAAAATTAACAATAAAAAAAAACTTCCTCACGAGTAATCGAACCCGGGTCTACCGCGTGAGAGTCTGGTTTGTTTACTACTAGACAACCGAGGAATATGCAAATTGTTTATCTATAACGTCAGATGTATTACATAATTTTTGCTTAAAAGGAACTAAAGTTCCTACCGTGTGTCCCGCGACACGTTCTACCTGTATTTTTTCTAAAAGTAATAATAACGATGATAGGGGGTGGGTAATTTATAATGAATAACCCTGTACAGTGTGTTTAGAAAAAATAAAATTAATACTTTTTATAACAATAATAGTGTGCATAGTGCCTTTGTATGTATAACATAGGACGTTTCATTCCATGGGACAGCTTTTAAAGAAGAAAAAAACATTTTTTTAACACATCCCTTCTTGAACTCCATTACGACCATCACTTTCACCACAAACTCAAGAAGATCGTGAATCAGTTGTCAGCGACCCATAGCAAAAACAAAATTCATCCCGAACCAGTAAATTCCAATTGTCTATCAGAATAAATAACGATTCGAACAATCTAATATCAAAAACGTATAATATGCTCGACTGTAATTTTTTTGAGTGGAAGGAGGTCATGCATTGAATTTAGCGGGGTCAAGTTGATATTAAATTAAAGAGATTACTGTAGATTTATAATGTCTACCGATAAATCTGGGTAAATGTCGATACGTAGTGCGGCTAAGTGTTTTTTATAAATTGTAAGATAGGTTTTTTGTGTTGAAACGTAAGTAGCTTTTGTAGTTTTTTTTATTAGAAAAACACTTTAGTTTGAATATAATTAATAGTGAGTAATGACTGTAGATACAAAAATACATACTAGGTGTTTTAAGTTGATAAGACACTGTCGGAAGTTGATAGATATTGGAAAAAATAATTTGCTTTTCTTTTATTTTATTGAATTTTTAGAAAACTTGAATGAAAAATATTAGTAGCTCAGAATTACTGACTGAACAAATGATAATACTGCAAAAATAATCTATTTAGAAAGGGAAAAGTTGAAAATTCGTATTTTTGGGGTAAATAAAAGTTTTTATTTAAGAAAATAGATATTTTTTTATTTGTATTTTCAAAATAAAAGCAATCTACAGGGTGGTCCTTAGAAGTACAGTAAAATCTTCACTTCAAAATTTTACGATTCAAATCAACTAGCCTTAATAAAATGTTGATAGTAAGAGAGATACAGGGTACATTTATGCCGCATACGTGGCATATGTGGCGACCTCTACAAAATACATCGAAATAGGTACAAAACTATGATTTCTCGTATAAAAAAACTCCCAACCTCAAATTATTGTGCATATACGTCAAAAAGCGTTAAAGTTATTGTAAAAAACGAAAATTAAAATGTCATGTTTAACACCCTGTATATCTCTTAATATCAACATTTTATTAAGGCTAGTTGATTTAAATCGCAATATTATGAAGTGAAGATTGCACTGTACTTCTATATACAATTACTCACGGACCACCCTGAATATTTTTTTTATATCTAATGGTTTTTTCCTTCAACTTCCTCACACCAAATACAAGATCTTTTTTTCTTTTTTGCAATTTCAAATCCTTTACCTCGAAAAAGAAAGTGTAAAATAAATTTTCAGGAAAGTACGTGCCATTTTTTTTATATTCATCCTTTTATGACAAGGAAATATACAGGGTGTTTCAATATTACCTATGACAACATTTCCTCTCTTTCCAGAAATCAAATCTAAGTAGAAATGTGTGGGTAAGTCAAGAGTTGTGTATCTTTTCGGCTTTTAAATCCTCAAAGGGACCTTGCCGCATTCTGTTATTTTAACGAGTAACTGTGCAAATTAATTTTACCCACTCTTACTTTATTTAATATGGAATCTTTTTCCCATCTTGATTTTTGTCAAATTAAAAACTTTTTTAATAGATTAGGAGAAGTAAATTTTACTCCCAACTTTTTAGTGATATCTTGAAACAACCTTGAAAATTAAAATTCAAAATCAACCTCTATATTACCCCGTTAAAAAATTAACATATTCATAGACTGTAAGCTTTTTACATTCCAATTACTATTAAAAAAACAAGGTTCCTAATTTTAATAGATTAACGTAATTTTATTAACTAATCTCATCGAGTTACAACAAGCAAAAAACTGGCTTAGCAAAAGTTGAATACCCTCGACTAATTATCTAATTTTGATGAAACTAATTACAAAGAAAAAAAAAGTACCAATACCAAGCTTGACAGACTTCTTGACAATATTTTAACGTTACACACATGTTGCAATTATTTATATTGAAAGCTAGATTCAACTGTTACGTAACATATAATACAACAATCGCATAAAATCTTTGTAGAAAGTTTATAACAACATAATAATAATAACGTGTTTTGAGTGAATCTTGAAATATGTATAGGTCAATTATTATTAAAGCATGGATTTCACAACTAATTTGAAGAAGAGGATAGAATTTTAAAAGGACATAGCCAGTAGCGTACCCAAAGATAAAGGGCAAAATAAGTTTTTTTTTATATAAAGTACCGTAAAAACCTCATCAAGGAAGGAATAAACATGGAGATACTTCAGATATAGGCAACAATCATGGTTTTCTCTGTTTTTGTCTGGGTATATATAGCATGTATGTATGTGTGTATGTATTTTGGGGTGACATTCACTAAGACCTGAAAGATCTATTGTGTCCCCTTACTTCTACTCAGTTTCTGAGGAGAGTCTCGAGATTCCCGGAGGAATTTTAGGATATCTGCAGGATTCAACTTAATTAAATGTTCCTCTTCTATCCAGTAATTTCGTAGGTGCTGTGCTCTAGGATTCTGAAGTGCTGTTCAGTTGGAAAGTATGTGGATGGAGGTTTCTTCTTCCATGCCACAAAATCTGCATTCTCCACTATTTTGAGCTTTTTCAGGTGTCGATTCAGGCGACAATGTCCCGTTAGGATCCCTGTTGAAACTCTCAGCGCAGTTTTACTTTGACTTATGCATTCATTTGATCTCAACAGGTTGTAGTCACCCAGAAAGAGTCTTTGATTGTATAAGCCCTACTAGATCTTTCCAATGGTCAGATCTTCTCCTTTTCTCGGCTTTACCTATTTCTTCCAATATGACATTGGGGCTGCTTCCGCAAAAGTGGGCGCACTTTCTTGCGGCGTGAATTTCCGCTTGAAAGATACTTGGGGTACTTCCCAAGCTTTTAGAGTGTTTGGTTCCTGGCCCGAACACTCTTATCCCAGTTCCTTCTATTGCTTTTGAGCCGTCTGTGTACCATTGAATGACATTCTTTCCAAGTCTGGTAATGATACTTGGATCCCATTCCTTCTTGTTGCTTAATTCCGTAACGAATTTCTTTGAAAAGTTATACTTTTTCATCATACCGTCTTGTGGCATGTCCCAGATTGTCCGATTCCTAAGAAGTGAGGAGGTGGTTTTTTTTAATGATTCCCTCTCTACTTAGTCTGTATCTTGTTCTTTCCACTACCATATGTAGAGGGTTTTTTGGACATTTTGGAGAGGTTTACTCTCTTCGTCAATAGGCTAGTTCTACTACTCCACGCAATGGCTCCATAAGTGATGATTGGTCTCACTATGGCAGTGTACATTCATCTTAGTATTTTTGGGTTACAACCCCAGTTTCTTCCTGCCAGATTTCTGCACACTATTCGAGCCATTTTTGCCTTGCATGTAATCTCCTTTTCGTGTTTGCTCCACAGGAGTTTACTGTCTAGAGTCAAACCTAGATACTTGACTTCTTGTCTCCATTCAATCTCGTTCCCATCAAGTTTTATGGTTTTGAGGTTGAGTTTTCTTTTCTTAGTAAAGGCTATCAAGATGGTTTTAGTTGGATTGATGCTTAGTCCCACTTATATAGCATATTATAGCATACACTCTATTTGATAAGGACAGCCTAAACCTCCTACTTTTTATCTCTGATGGGTTTCGAGCTGGTTTCCTGCTTCTATCCGTAGTATCTCTATGAGGATAATAGATCTAATAAAACAGTACCGAAACGTGGGAAATAAAAATATCAAAATAATGAGCTGTAAAAGCTTATAATATTCCTAGAAAACTATTTTTTTTTATTAATTTAATGTATATTTCAAGATATTTCTTTAAAGTGGCCAATCAATTTTGCGTTCAGACTCGACTGATTATTTTTAAATTTCTCGGTACATATATGTATGTCGATTGTGAAATTAATAGCCCGCTACACAACATTATTTGTACTTTATCGATAATAATGAATTCAATCAAAGATGTGGGTCAATAATCTCATTGACTCAACTCGTCTATATACGCGCTCAACCCAAGTACGGAGTTTTACCTAAAACTGACATCAAATTTTTTTAAACGTTTTGAAAGATAGTAACATTTTGACTATCTTATCTAATTCTATAGATTAAATGGTTTGTATCTGTAGTTTTGTCTAAGATTAGTAAATCTATAATTTTTTAATTAATAAAAGATCCTTGATAGAAGATTGAAGTACGTCTATGATACTATTACTTTTTTACTAAAATTGTTATAAACATTCTTTTGTCAAGGTCGTAGTTGCAAATACCAAAATGCAATAATTTAAATTAAAAACGATTTTCTCAAAGACGAGAGATAAAACAATAATTACACATTACACTTTTCTTGTAGGTATAGAGAACTTTTTCTAGAAGCTGTAAGGATACAAAAATGTGGACTTCTTACGCGACGTCTCTCTTGGCAATTTTTGGACTTATACTACTGGTTTATTTCATTTTGGATTCACTATGGAACACCATTCAAATGATTATAGCTCTCTTAACCCCCCTTTTTATTCCCACCGAAGAAACTTCTTTTTCCAAGAAATTCGGACCTTGGGCTCGTAAGTACTTTATAAAATTTCTATTTTATCATCTTAAGTTTTATCAACATTATATCTAGAATACGTAAGTGACAAAGGAATATCCAAGAATTGTTTAGCTCCACTAGATGTCATTTGGGGGGCGTCTATTAGTTCATTGAGGAATTTTTGAGGATTTTTTGACCTCCCTTCCCCCTTTTTTGGTAAGATTTTTTCAACCCCACCCACCCATATCATTTTCTGATGAAGAATTACATAACCCCTGGCCACTAAGTGAGATCTGGCTCGATACCCTCTCCCTGAACCACACACATACAGGGTGTACCAACCTTACGACAAACTTCGGTATATGGGTTATTTTAAGAGATATCAAAAAATGTTATTAACAAAAATAGAAGATGCTTGACAAAAATCAAAGTTACATAATCGAAGATTCTATTTTTGCTATAAAATACAGGGTGTTCCATTTGTAATAAGAAAGAAAATGACAGGTTCGAGTTTCCGTTCACCCTGTATATAAAAAAGAATATAATTGAAATTTGATAGGATACGGAGATGTTGCATCATGTTACGAAACTCTGTTTGGCAAAATACATTTTTTTTCTTCAACTTACAACAAGTTACGGAGCGTTGATTTACCTACGATTTTCACATAAACGTGTCCATATCTTTTGAAGGACTCTGTACAACGTGGCAAAACCGCATATCAAAAGCTTCAAAAAAATGTAACCAATCCGAATTCGGTATAATATAAAGGGGTTCCCATTTGAAAAATCATATGTTTGGTTTGTAACAGAGTTATGCAGCACTCTGTGTAGTTCGATATAATTTCAAAATATAGTCCTTCAGCACATCTACTATTTTTGTTGATAACATATTTTGATATCTCTCAAAATAACCCATATACCGAAATTTGTCGTAAGATTGGTACAACTGTATACAGATCGCGAAAAGTCTATTCGAGCCATACGATTTACACAAGTACGACATGGAAAATATGAGCAAAACTACTTGAAAGAGAGAGAGAGAGAGAGGAATAATTGTTCGTAGTCAGCGTTGGGCGTGTTTTCAGTTCCAGCTACCAATCTGATATGAAAGCAGTGTTGCCAGTTTAAAATGTTTGGTACTTTCTAAGGAATAATTATCTTATTTTACAATTAACTTTTAATACAAAATAACGTCGTCTTTATTGGGAGAAATTCGAGATTGGTAATATTATTGACTTTTGAAAAATAAGTGAGATCAAGACAGATAAGAATAAAATAATATAGTTCAAGAAAATAAATGGACAAATTACAATCTGCAATAAATAAAATCTATACACCGCTTTCAATTTAACAATAATTATTGGTACCGACGGCCTCTTATTATACTATTAGTTTCTGGGACAACCTGTATATCAAGAAACGAGCCTAAAATGTAATATAAATTTTCCAAAATTTATTTTACGTAAAATAAATCAATTTTTGGGATAAACAATCTCTAATACGCGATAGTTTTTCATAAAATTGCTTAAGAAAATTTTTTTATGCTTCATTAAATAATTATTTGCTAATATTTTCAACAAATCGATTTGATTTCATGAAATTAGAAAATCATAATGTTCTCAGAAGAAATCTTAAGCTGTTTTCATTGAGAAACCATGCCATGGTCGATGCAGCGTTAAGGTTAATGTGCAATCTTGTTTTGCAAAATATCTATTAGATTAAAAAAGTAAGAAAATTTTCAGTGATAACTGGATCCACGGATGGAATTGGTAAGGCATACGCGTTCGAGCTTGCTAAAAGAGGAATCAACATTGTTTTGGTTAGTAGAAATGAAGAGAAACTCAAAAAAACTGCAGAAGAAATTGGTAAGATTAAAAAGCATAGCCGTATCATAAGGGGTTTCATAATAATATTTCAATTTTACAGAATCGAAATTTTTGGTTAAAACAAAAATTATAGTGGCTGATTTTTCCCAAGGAATAAAAGCTGTGGAAGCTGTTAAAGAAAAATTGGGTATATTACCAATAAATATTTTAGGTAAGCTAGGAAATATTTACGAAAACAAAAACGTACGCCACTGAGATAAATAGGTTTGTTAAATGTCAATGTAAAGCTCTTAAGAAATGTAGACATTCCAAGTGGGTCACTATGAAAATGGTAATTTTTAGTATTTTGAAACTTTGTTCAATGTCTGTCTTTAATAGAAGACCGCGAAGTGGTTATGCAATTTTTTTCTGTAAAAGGATATAAATCTAGCAAAAGTTGATTATCACGTTATTGAAAAATATTTTTTACGAAATTAACTAAAAATACATTTCAATAATATTGATAATAATAATAATTAACGCATATTAAAATATTTAAAAATTGCATAGAATGTTTACGAATGACTGAAAAAAGTTATTTTAAATGTGCAATTTAAACAGTGTTCTGAGCGATTAAATTTAAAAATGCTATTACGAAAATAAAAACAGTTATTCGATATGCTCATTGACCTAGAGATTAAATTTTTAATATTGCATGATACAAAATCATTGAACTTGTCGCAAAAAAATGATCATTCTTCCCAAATTATGCTACTACACTTATACACTAAGAAAACAATCAATAAATTATTTTTTTTAGTAAACAATGTTGGAAAGAATTACGACTACCCAATGTATTTATCTGAAGTACCAGCAGAAGCTCTTTACGATATAGTAAACATAAATGTAGGAGCTGTAACTTTAATGTGTCGCATTTTCATAGAAGACATGAAGAAAAGAGGAAAAGGTGCTATAATAAACGTATCTTCAGGCTCTGAACTGAGCCCGTTACCTTTGATGACAGTTTACGCTGCTACCAAGGTAGATTATAGATAATTTTTTTATCTCTATAATAATGTCATCGTTAATCTATTTTAGATGAATATTTTTTATATTTAAAAATATAACGCATTGATAAATATTATAATACCTATTTCTGGAGGGGTACCATCCATCAATTCTTCATCGGATGTCATTTTTCTTTATTTATTATTCGCGAACTCAATATCCATCCGACTTTATCTGACATTTATTTATATTGGTGACAGTAGTTGTCAAATGTAATATTTTAGGTGTGTTCAAAACGAAACAAAGATTTATTAATTTTGATCGGGATATGATAGTTGTAAATAAAATAGTATACAAACCTCGGTAGGAAGTTTCATTCCTGTCTCGAGATAATAGCTAACTAATCTCTGGACAGTAATGAAACTCTTCCCACCTCGATGTGTAATCTATTTATCCATCTATCCATTTTTATTTATTTATTTCAGGCATATATTAAAAGCTTCACGACGGCTCTTAGATTCGAGTACAGAGACTCGGGAATTACTATTCAGCACTTGGCACCTTTTTTTGTCGATACAAAAATGAATGCGTTCAGCAAAAAATTACAGAGAAACTTAATAGTTATTCCGAATGCTGAAGAGTATGCTAAATATGCCGCTATGACCTTGGGAAAGTTGAATGAGTCTTCTGGTTATTGGTCCCATGGAATTCAGGTACAAATTTTCACATTGGGAAATACTTTTTTTTAAATAATTTTTTGTTTTAGGCATTTTTCGTTAAAATGTCTCCAGTCTGGTTGTCATTGTATATAGGTGAATATATGAATCAGCAATTTAGGCAAGATTATTTTAAACAGAAGAAGTTAGAGGAGAACAAGATTTTAGAAAACTAGTACCATGAGATATGATTGGGAAAAAAATTGCAAAATAATTTTAAAAATTCAAGTGAAGCTATTCTCATTATTTAAAAAGCCTCTAGTCAATGAATATTTGTAAAAGTTGTATATAAATTATTTAATTTCATTTGTTTTTAACAATAGTCATAAGTATTTAAACAAATATTTTACAGTTAAAAACATTATATAAAATTGGGACCACCTTGTATATATTTGAAGTAGGCTGTTTTAATTTTTTTAATATAGCGATCATTCTGTATATTTTTTTTACATTGTTCAGATAGCTTTTCAATTTTTATTATTTGGTATTTTTCAATTGAGTTTGTATTTTATTTATTTATATAAAAAGTTTATAATGATTTATTTTGTTTTAATTTTACTTTCATTCCAATACTGCCACCTAGAGTCCAGCTACTAAACTAAGAACGAACTATAAAATAGGATGGTTCAAAATGTTGCAGATTTCTGTATGAACGTTAGTTAAGCTTTTTACCAAGAGATATCACTAGTGTTAAGTTAATTTTTTTCAATTAAATATAAAATAGCAATATTCATAATTTAGGACGAATAAATGAGAATAATCAGAATTTATAACGATTCACTGGCGCCAGAAGCGACATATCCTTTAAATAATTATCCTGTATTAATTATGTTTGACGTTTAAAAATTGGTTTTACGAGTGTGGTTTTAAAAGTTAATATTCCGTTACTAAATCCAAAAAATAGATTTATTAATGGAAGGAATAAGGTTGGAAGTTAAAAAATAAATTGACTGCGTTGTAGCTGATGATTTCAATGATTTATTTATTGATAAAACTGACAATCCATATTTTCGACAATAACACTTTTAATATATTTTTTTGTCTTATAACCTATAAATAATATTCAAATGTTAAATAGACACTTGATTTTCAGGATTCTGAAAATAATATACGATAAAATGCTAATTTCATAAACTTCTACATAGTTATGAGGTGTAGGATACCATTTAAAAATGCTAAGGAGCGTCTCCAAAGTCTCATAATCCTGGGAAGTGGAGAGAGGTTTTTAAGGTAGAGAAAGATTTAAAATCTTGAGGAAATGAGGATAGTTTCTTTATTAAATAATTTGATGTTCAGGAAAGACAAACGTTCTGATCAGATTAGGAAGAAAATTCAAAATTCGGAAAAAAGGACTGCAGGTAAAATCGAAGGATACAAAGCTGTAAGCAACGATCAAATCCTTTTGTGTTTTTCAAAAAATCCTTGAAGGAGAATGTAGTTATAGAAGGACCTAAAGCGTTTCCAGAATCCCAAAAACTTGATATTAAATACACTTTAATTATAATCAATATCTTCTTCTTTACACATATTTATGAATGTCTTTACGAATGTAGGCGAGACTCGGAAAAATCTGATCTAGAAAAAAAAATATAGGGAGTTTTCCATAGTAATTGCGTTTTAACTTAGACTCCGTCTTCACTACGTCGCCTACGTCCAGGACCACCAGCAAAATTTGCAGCAGCAAGTCCCATTAGATGCTTAGCAGCCTGTGATCCTGAGAAACCACGACCTAGGCCTAAGTCTAGGCCGCGTTTTGAGCTGAAAAAGGCCAAAAAATATTAGTTGAGGTAAATAATGGAGAACTTGCATACAGGATGCGACGAAATTATAATAATTTCGTTTTTTTGGGTGGGGTTTTGCGGGGAATTTTGAAAATTTAGAGGGGCTAGAATAAAAGTAGTTAAGATATCATTGGTTGTAAAATTGTCTGCGAAAAAATAAAAAGGAAATAAGTAAATTCTATTTTTCATACTCTTCCCAATTATAGAGAGCAATTTCGAAAAATTTATATACAGGGTGCTGTTTTTAGGAAAAACGAGTTTTGAAATTTTTTGTTAAGCCGGACCTGCGTTATCTTTATGGAGGTGCTTTTGATGGAGTTTTTAGGTACTGTGTACCAAATTTCAAAATAATATACAGGGTAACTCGGAAGTTATGCCCTTTCCCAATGAAACACCCTGTATTGTATAAGAAAACTTACTATAAAAAGTGTTTTTTCAATAAATATCGCAATTATTGATTTCTGAGTTAAAAATGAAACCACTTTGTATAAAAATCTTAAATATAAAATAAATAAAAATTTTGTACTAATAAACATGATATTATTTCTAATTTTTGCTATTCAGGAGTGAAATTTTTGTTAAATACAATCCAAAATTAATTTTCTGTCCGAAACAAATTTTTTGATAGCACGTGTGATCTAATAACCACCTTTAGTGACCAGCCTGGTTATTATTTTCGTAATTATTTTGATTGATACATTAAATTCAGATAGGCAAACATATTCTCAATTAAAATAGCACAATTTTTATAATTAAAGGAAGTAAATCTTCAATTATTGCTTCAAGATACACCTTAAAAGTATCCAGGACAAAAAATAAATAAACCCATTCAATGTTTATAAACTTTATTCGATAAAAATGCAAAGAAAAATACACATTTTGTTACTAAAACTCGATATCTCATTAACCTATTTTATTAAAAAGACGTAATCTATTTTCCACCATTCCAGATTGAGCTCTATCAGTACCAAAATCAGCCGCTATCCTTTTTCTTTCTTGTTCATAGTCCGTTTTTACAGGCCAGTTCGATCTTTTGGTATCTATTCTGCAAGTTATTCAAAGTGAATAGATTTAAAAAAAATTGCTTTCCAAGCTGTATATACATGTACCTACGTCTATACAAACCGCTTTATACACTTTTTACACTTTTCTACACAAAACACTAATAGCTATTTACAAGATATACTTTTATCTACTGAAGTTTTTTTTTCTAGGAAAGGAAAGGATTAAGCAAAAATATATACAAGGCTGTGAACATTATTATTCTGCATACATATTGGTAACGCGCAATATTACAGGAAACTGCAATAATACTTCATTGTTTCAAGCCCAAGTGGCTTGTTGTCAGATTTATCGAATTTTGGTTTGCAGTTAGAGGTGAAGATGTCGCTATTGTCACAACTTTTACACTTCGGTTACTGAAAGACATGTATTGATTGATATTTTGGTCTCTTCTTAAAGCTCTCGGTCGGGGAACATATACCTTGTACTGACGAGGCGCAAATATACGCCGAAACTGGTCTACAAATTATGCAGTCCCTACTAATTTCAAACGAGAATGGTTGGTGTTAAATATCTTGTAGATATACCAACCCCGTTTTACTTTGAAGTGTAATTCAATATCCTTCAGGGGATATAGCCCGGGAAATGCTTCTTAGTTGAACGGTCACTTTATTATTATTAATTTTACCAGATGACTGACTGACTTCACGTAATTAGAAAAATTTTCCCTCGAAAAATATTTTCAGATTTTTCATTTTTCTCCAGGACGTAAGCATTAAAAAACCAAAACTTGAATAAAAATAATTGATAGGTATCCAATTACACGTTCTAATTATCTTTTAAGGTTTTAATTTAGGCGATTTAATATTTAAATTTACGAAATGGAATAATTAAGGGTTATTCTGAATTTATGTTTTAAATTGAATAATAACAGAAGCTTGCGCGATAATGAAGACATATTTCAATTTTAAATTCGTTACATTCATCAATGAAATAATCGGAAGGATTTGAAATAAAGCTAATTGAAGCCGGAAATATACGAAGGAAATATTTTAAACGGAAGACCAAATCAATTTCATCAAAAAAGGAATAGATTTTACTTTGCCGAAAGGATTATAAGAATTTTCCAGGACCTTCGTTATGTGTAGGCCTTTTCAGGTGCTTGGATTTCGGATTAATGTATCTTTACGAAAAAATTATCTACCTAGCAAAGTATTTTTTCGTCCTAATTCCTTCCAATTCCTTTCAGTTCTGTTATGATGAATTTTTTTAGAAAAATTGATGATCATGTCTTTTTCTCAGTTGTTTCGAAAATATAGGGGAAGGAATAATTAATTTGATATGTCGCAAATTATTTTTTATTCAATAATTTGCCAGGCACATGACGAAGCAACGTAACATAACGTAACGTAACGGTCAGATCTCTTGCCTCGCGATCCCCGGTCGCTCAAACATAACCTGACGTAAAGAACTAAAGTTCCAAAAACACGTAACGGAAATTCATTCATTTACGTTACATTAACGTATTTGGATCACAAAGATTCAAATATTTACCATATTTTAACTTAACTCGAGTATATTCTGAGCAGTTTTTCTGAGTCACATCATGGAAGGTTCCATTTTGACTTGAGGAACCCAAGAAAACAGAATAGAAAATATACAAAATGTACAAAAGTAACTTTGAAAAAATTTAAGCATAAAAGAAAAACCTACATGTAATAAAAAAAAGCAATAAATACACTTTTAAACGAAAATTTTTACAAAAACAAAAAATAGTCAGTATACAGAGTGTACTAAAAAAATTGGTCATAAATAATAACCAATTTTTTGGAGACACATTTTTATAACAAATAATTATACTCACTTTTCCATTTCTTCGTCGTTGATTAGAGCTTGCCTCAATCTGTTAATAGTTTGCATTAAATATTTTGGATTTTGCCTCTCTAAATATACCGGAGAATAAAATCCTGGATAACTGGAACAATATTATAGAAAAAAAAAGATATAGGATTAGTTGTATAATTACAACCACTGACATTTTTAAATTAGGAAAAATTAAAGTTTTAAACCTTTTTTGAATTCTACAAAGAACTAAAACCCAGTAAATCTATGTAAATAACAGATTGCTTTGTGAATTTTATCAACTTGACATCGTAATCACCCCGAAAAGCTTTATGTGAGAACTCAAAGTAAAGTCAGTGGAAAATTAATTAAGGTGGATAATCTTTATTACTATTAAAAATTCTTCTAGTTCGTTTTACAGTTCGAAATTCTGAACATTTTTGATATAATTATATCCTTGGTATAGTCAAATGCAGTCTTATTATGTGGGTCATACGATCCAACAAATACTTTTACTCACAGTTTTTGTTTCCTTTTATTGCGTTAAATCATAACTTCCAAATAAAATCCGTAAGTTGAATAAGACAGACTTAAGCAATTTTGACGGGAGAAAAAAGGATATGTGTATTTAGTTTTCGGCGATTCTAAAAAGTCTTTCACCCTTAGAACATAAAACAGACAGGAAGAATTCTTGTCACTCAATTTTCCGGTATCTTGCATCCTCAAGCAAAAATAATGGTACTCAATCTGATAGATCATTTCGAGAATGAATGAAAAAGTGGAAATTTGTCAACCAGTGTGCAGGAAACGTCAACCATCATTATTTTCTCCGGGTATATATTTGTAATCTCACATTTTGGTAACCTCTGTGTCTTATGATTTGATACATATGGTTAGTGACCTTTCAACCCGCACGATGAGAGCGCTTTTGACTATAGAATGGGATCCAATAAATCAACAAAAAAAAATAATAATACACCACAACATAAAAAGTAAATTTTTTAATTATATTTACCTTTCTTGTTGCTGTGCGTTTGTAGTTGTGGATTTTAGAAGGACTATACCAGCCACGATAAGTAAAAATACCAAAGCACTGCAGCTACTTATTCCAGGTGTCTTCATTATCCTGGAAAAAATAAATAATCACCAAACTATACCACATAAATTTAAAAATAACATCCTACCATAACCTGGACCTTCTCTGCTGGACATATCTGTAGTGACAGATATATCTACAAATCGCGCTTGGAGTAGAAATGAAAAAAAGGATTTTTTATTAAATCCAAACATCTCTACTCCAACTTTATATTTTCCTTTTTCTTTTTTCCAATAATTATTTAAATTTAATTTTCTTTAGCACGTCTTCTCTATATGGCTTCGTATTTCCTTTCTGGGTAAATTTTAAATGAACTGCTAACAATTATGGAATGCATGGAATGTAAATGTGAAATTTTTTTCGAAAAGTGAATATTTCATTAAAAAAGTGTATAGAATGTGTTAATTCGAAAGTACCAGAAGCTTGATCTCTTTGGGTCTTCCAAGCGTCCCAAAAAGAACGTTTTGAAGGTTGCCAACGTGGCTCAAAAGAATTTAAAAGAGTACAGATTTAACATAAGGGATGTTTCAACCCCTCTGTTTGTTAGTTCATCTGCAATTTCATTTCTTTCTATTCTGTATGGCCGGTATGGGTCATTTCAGACCAAAAATACAAGTAATTAGCAATACGGCTGATTTTTTTTCCATAAGTACCTTAAAGTATGTAGATATAAAAAAAAAGTTTACCAGCCTATCGATTTCCTAGTTGGTTGTGTTGCATGTACTTTGTTCTTGAGATAATCCAACAGAAAAAAATCTAACAGCGTAAGGTCTGGCGATCTAGCTGGCAACTCAATAGTACCTCTTCGTCCAATCCATTTATTGGGGAAGATTTCATTAAATAAGTTCTTACCATTAAAGCAAAATGGGGTGTTGCCCCGTCTTGCTGGAACCAAACATTTTCATTTGATAAGCAAGGATCTATTGCGTTGGGATATAAGTTTGCCAACGGAGGATTAATTTCATTTCTAAGCATATTTAAATATTTCTATCTATAAATATAGGACCAATAATATGGTCGCCTATGATACCGGCCCAAACGTTCACCTTTTGAGGGTACTGAGTATGTGTCTCACGCATCCAATTAGGATTCTCTGCTGATCAATATCTACAGTTCTGTCGGTTTACTTCTCCATTCAATGTGAATGTTGATTCGTCAGAAAAAATAATGGTACCAAGAGCTATCTCATTTCTGTTCAACTTATTCATCAATCTTTCGCAGAAATCCATTCTACGATCTGGATCGTCTTCTGTTAACTCCTGCACAAAAGCGTTGAATGATAAGTTAATTTTTCACTCAACGACAAAAGTTAATTTGTAGGGATGAAGTTTTTCTTCATGAAGACATCTTAGAACAATTGTATGAATAACATTATTTTCACATCTTAGAAGACATCTTAGAACAATTGTATGACTAACATTATTTTCACGGGCAATTTGACGTGTACTTGAAGTAGGATTCTCTTCGACACTTAACAAAATATCCACTTTCACATCATCTTCAACGAAGTGTGGTTTTCTTTTCAATGGTTTGACATGTCCAAGTTCTCTGAATTGTGCATGAATTTTAGACACAGTACTTTGTGAAATATCAGGCAATTCGGGATACCTGTGATTAAATAAGTTTGCCACTTCAACTTGACTTCTGCAGTTATCCCCGTACCCGATCATCATTAAAATCTCAATTCGGTGAGTCTCAGTTAAATATTTAATTGTTATGTCGAAAAGGAAAGAGTGTTTGACAAAGATTTTACTTTTTCAGTATAAACTGTCAACACATCAACAACTGACAGAATAGAAAACAATCCACATTATTTACCGATTTAAAACAATTCACATCATTAACCGATTTTGTCTAATTATTGGCGTTTTTAGGCAATTTTTAGGTATTTTATTTTTTTTATATTAATCTACATACTTTAAGGTACTTATGAAAAAAAAATCAGCCGTATTGCTAATTACTTGTAGTTGTTACCTCTATAGTCAGGCCTACAATCTGTATTGTCTAAATCATTTTATTAGTAATTAAGATGAAGATCCTTTTAAAAATAATTAATTTTTCATTAATTAAATCAATACAATGGAAGCTTTTGTTTGAAACAAACAGGAAATACCTTAAGGGTGAAATAAATTTTTTTTAACCTAATTAGATAATAAGAGTGAGTTGAAAGTTTAGATAAAAAGGAGGAAATAACAGGAAGACTTTATTATCTATATGGACAATGAATTCCTTTAAATAGAGTAGATAAAAAGCACTATCTGTAGCAACTACTGAATTTCTAACAGTAATTCTACTTAATATGAAAACAAATATCCTTGTTCTTCGTCCTTAAAACCACTCCGTTTATTCCCAGAGTAAACAGTTAACACAAATACTAAAGTTCAACTAACTATTTATTGACTAAGAAGGAAGCTGAGCATTTTTAAGCTATTTAGAACTAGAGTTTATCACAAAATTTTCAAAATAAATCGGCTTTCTTTCGAACTCGTCCACTAAATCTTCATGGGGAGTAGAAAGCTCGTTAAAGTAAATAATTAAACACTCTCTAAAGAATGTTCGTAAACAATGTCAAAGTTAATTTTCCCCGCGCTCAATATACCTATATATTTTCTAATGTCGCATTGTATTTACAAATTCAAGGAATGAATTAGGCAATTTCTCCTTCTGTCGAATATATTTTGAAAATTACAAAAATTAAGACGCACTCAAAGCTGCTGTAATGTACAATTCATGAGATTGTTGCTCTCTTTTACGATCTTCTCCCTCAAGTAGGAAATTTTTTTCTGCTACTCACATATTTTACGGACTCCCGAGAAGCGTAAAAACAAAAAATACGAGTGTATTTGGCTTAGGAAACGTCGTGAAATAAAAAATGAATAAATAAACCCGAAAATTGCTAGTTTTATCCGCATAGAAAAGTTAGTGTCTATAGGTATAATATAGTTGCGTCAGAGTAGCGTAGAATACGAGCCCAAAATACGACTGGAGACTGCAGACATCGCTACATTTCGAGGCCTTTCGATAAAGCGGAATCGTAGAGAAGCGCTGGAGAAACGCTGGAGAAGCGCTCTCGCCTCTCGTACTGCCTTGTCAGTCGCTAAGCATATGCTGCGTTGTGTACATGTCTGAGTCGGTGTATAATGTACAAAGCAAGCACGTCCTTTGAAAACAGTATCAATTTCCATAAATTTCCTTTTGCATAGCAAGCAAAACATATTTATCAAGTTAGGATAGTCGTTAAATCTCAGTAGTTGGTCACCCAACATAGTTTAATCCATTTTAAACACTCGATATTGATTTAATTATGTACCATGCCGAAAGGCAGAGATTTAATTAAAATGTTGTGGGTAAGATGCATTACACCTCCTAAACTAACCTTTTGATACCAGTGGATACAACTTGAGTAGCAAAGTCCACAAGCGAAGGAAATCTCCGAGGAGTTGGTGGATTATTTCTTACATTTCCAATTTCTGGTTTTGGTATTCATTAAAGTTATTCAGAAGTTTCCTACCTGTCGGCCGGAATCGGACGTAGATCTAATGAAAGCGATTCATAATATTATTCGATTTAGATATACATGAAATTTCTATTGAAAGCAAATGGAAGTGGTTAAATGAAATTGAATTGTTTATATGTCAAATGTTATCGGAAAAGGAAGTGAAAATAACATGCAAAACGTTTATAGAGACGGTAGAGATAAATGGAATTCGAACAAGTAAAAAACACGGATGGCGAAGAGGAAATGAACATAGAAAGAAAACTTATAAAAGTAAATATATACAGACAGGAGTCTTAAATAAGATAATAATTACAAATTACAAAGACCAAGCTACATCTATATTAGACCAATGGAAGTGAAACATGCATATTGTATCAAGAGGAGGTAAATAGACAAATGGAAAAGGATATTAGGAGGGAAAAAGAAGGGGTATGGAAAAGAAGAACAGAAATATATTTGAAGAACAAGAAGTGGGCAGAGTAATATGAGCAAAATGACTTGGATTATGTACAGCGGATGCCAGACACCAGAGTGACAAAAAAAAGATAGATATAGATATAGAAGGAACGCAAAAAGAAAGTCCAAAACAGAGGGGAGTACCAGACTGGAAGGCGAATACAAGGGACAGGAAAATATGGAGGGAAATGATCACAAAGCTATGGACCAAAAAGGACTGTATACAGTGCTATTCAAAAGTCCCCTCCCCCCTCGTATATTTCGAAGGGCTACACTTACATTAATAAAATTTGGAGGGTGGAAATAAAGTGTTGTAAACTTCTCTACGAATGGTAACAGGTGACGTAATAGTAAATAGATGACGTCACAGTGCCACTCTGGTCAATAATTTTAAATAGGACCTTATAGCAAGTTATATCTCGTTTGAAAGACATTGACATTGGCTACATAGCAGTATTAATTTTGTTTGGGCTTAAGCTAATTTTGACGGATAAATTAAATAAATACCAAAATTATTATTCCACATTTAAATATTGAAGATTTTTCAGTCCGCCTCTGGATAGTTGTCAAAAAAATTGACGTTTTTAATTTAATAGTATTTGTTGCTTTACAAAGTTTTTCTAAATAGCTTAAATATTCAATTTTATTATTGTTTAACGAGACGTTTAAGAGTTTACATAGGCAAAATGGTACGTACTCAAGCCGACAAAGTAGCAGCTATCTTAATAATTGGTGAATCTAGAAAGAATCTCCATGAAGCGGAACGTTTATTTAATGAGAGATACCCAGGTCGCCCTATCTCGAGAATATTATTTGAGGGAGCTTCTTCACAAGTTTGAAGCAACAGGTAGTGTTCAAGATGCCAAACGATCTGGTCGACCAACATTTAGTGATGATAAAAAAATTGATATAGTTGCTGAAATGATAGTAAACCCTACTTCCTCTTCAACTAAAGTTGCGTCTATCTGTGAAGTAAGTAAAAGTACAGTACAGAGAGTGTTGGCTAAAAATAAATGTCATCCATATAAGTTAAAAATGGTGCACCACCTTTCGGATGACGACCTCGACAGAAGACTCGAATTCTGTGAATGTATGACAAATAAAATTAGTCAAATCCCACATTACACAAAAACAATTTGTTTTAGTGACGAAAGTACTTTTTGCCTCAATGGAAATGTGAATACACAAAGCGTAAGGTATTGGAGTGACCCAAATCCTCACACCTTTCGTGAACAACATACCCAATTTCCAGAAAAAGTCAATGTTTGGGCAGGTATTTTGGGAAACCACGTAGTTGGTCCTGTCTTCCTGAATTAAAATTTAAGTGGTGAAGTGTATATGGAGATGTTACAAAATGCAATTGAGGCGTTGATTTTTGAAATTCTGGAAGATAATCCAGATGAATTCGGCCATCTGGACATACCATTTCAACAAGATGGTGCTCCTGCACATTATTATGGTGATAGATACAGATACAATATCGAGGTAGATGGATCGACCGGCGAGGTCCTATAGAATGGCCACCTCGTTCACCAGATCTGACACCATTAAATTTTTTTCTATGGGGGTACTTGAAATCCAAGGATTATACTACGGCACCAGATAGCATTGGCGTTTTGAAAAAAAGAATTATTGAAGAATGCAATGCAATTTCAGCTGACACATTCGAACGAGTACGACATTAAGTCACCTGTTACCATTAGTAGAGAAGTTTACAACACTTTATTTTGACCCTCCAAATTTTATTAATGTAAGTGTAGCCGTTCAAAAGATACGAGGGTGGGAGGGGACTTTCGAATAGCACTGTATAGCATTACACACATCTATATGTATATTATGTCAAATAAGGATGTATCACTTTTATTTTAAGGTTTATTTGAAAAAATAAAATATTTAAGAGCTCCACCGAATTGAGATGATCTTATTAGAACGGCAGAAAAACAAAACAGAAGCTGGAATTGTTTGTTTTGCCCTCTATAATGCTATTTGAATGTTTCGACTTCCAGCATTTGCTGGATATTTTCCAGACATCGGAAATATCAGCCGGAAAATAGTTTATTTATAAATAATTACGTTCCGTATTGCCATTCTGTGAGTGAAAGAGACAAAGTACAATGTCGCATTTCCCTTTAAGGATAGTGTAACCAGACCAATCGAGTCTAGAGTGGTGGGTGTTTTATTGAGGGGAAGTATTTTGTTCTCTCTTGGACATATAATGTCTTTTTTTTTTAAATAAATGTGAAAACTGTTACTGCGGAAAATAATCGCCTGTAAATAAGAGTAAAAGGAAAAGAAAAGATGTTTAAAATCGAATTGTTCTGTTTCAACGTTCCAATTGACATTTTAATCCTGAAGATTATACCGAATTGTTCATTTCGTCCTTCCAACTGAAAGGAATCAGTATTAAAATCCTTATTAGGACATTACGACCCACTAAAAACAGTACAGTGCTCCTCCCTCATCAGTGACAAAAATTCAAGTGGTTTAACTACCTATATAATATAGGTGTAGGTTATTACAATTATTAATTGGTTGGATAATTATAGAAATTGAAATTATTAATTGTTCATCATACTTCATACATACTTATCATGAATACTTTTCAAAATGATTACATTTTTCTACTATTGTAACAGGTGATTTGGATTAGTTGGTACAACATCGGACTTCTGACGAAGAGTACGCGGGTTCGATCCTCGACCGCGCCCTAAATTTTTTTTAATCAAGAAAATGACAAAAATTTCACTTTTCAAATTTAGATATATTACATAGTTGAATCTAATTAAAAATTACATATTTGACAGCTTGCCAGTGGTCAATCTTAATAAAAATTATACATTTGACAGCTTTTCTATCCATACACGTACGGATAAGTTTTTTTCTTCCGTATGCGTATGAATGAAGGCCACTTTTCATAGAACTAGACCGTGCGATATATGTCTCTTTCCTATGTGATCGTAGGAGAATGATATTTAATTCGGTTTTGATTGATACTTCTTCGATTTGTTCCACCTATGACCGTACGTTTCATTTTCCCAACCGGAAAACTCATCTGCAGTCACTTATACTTCAATATTACTTTTTTAAAAGTGTTTTAGGGAAAAAAAATTTCAATTTCCGCGTTAGAGTGAGAAAAAATGTTTCCATACATGAGCTTTTTTTGATGTAATTACCAATGAAATTGTTTTTTTTTTATTTACGTCGGCATGTAGTTTTATCTTTTAATATTAATAAAAGCAGATTATATCGAAAAATTTATTAATTTTACGAGATTCGGTGAGAAGCAAAAAAACAATCATCTAACTGGTTAAAGACATTATTGGGCACGTACACGTGCTAATAACAGCCCAAGAAGGCATTAAATTCCTTAAATATAAACGTAAATATACCAGGAACCAACAAAAACTATTTTTCTTAAAAGATTTTCCAGCTTCTCTTATATTAGTAGACTTTTATAGAGAGCGGGGCAATTTCTTCGGATTAAACTAACGTGCTAGAGGCGAAATTAAATTGGGATTTTATTATCCACTTCATTTTTATACAGCACGTAGCTGAAAGATTGCTTCTTGAATACATTTCCGTCTTGCAATTTTCCCTAAACGATTTTTATTGTATTCGATCATTTTCCGGCATGTATTTTCCTTGAAAATGATCATTATTCTTCATATCCAGTGTTTTTTTTTCGTACATCTACTTTGCTTTGGTGAAATGGACCAAAAAGGATCTAACTATCATATATCTGTTCAGAAAGAACAAGATACAGACTATGTTGAAAAAAACCACCTCCTTCTTAGAAATCAGACAACCTGGGTACCTATCTGGATTACTGCACAGTTTCTGGGAAAACAGTTTACTTGCACATAAAACAGTTTCTGAAGAGTCTGACTGTTTCTGGGACACAGGATCTGGTTTGACGACAAATTTTTCGGGATCATAGATTCCTGAGTGGCAAACAAGCCTCTGGGTCACAGTTCCTGTTAAACTAAGAAGTTTCCTAAATACCGATTCTACAGACAATTCATAGTACCTACATAGACAGCTACATCATCAACATTATCGTCTACTTCAAACAAATGTATTATTGTGCTAAGTATTTTTTTGTATTCGCTACTAACCCTTTTTTAAATACTGTAAATTTTTAAGACTGTAATTATATTCATTTTTTTATTCAGTTAGTTTTATTTACTATGCAGAAACTTCAAGTTCTTTTCTTTTTAAACAGATAAAAGTTAGCTGACCTTTAAATTTGATTTTTTTTCTAATTTTCTTTTATGAAAGAAAATTAGTGGCGCCCTAAAATTGCTTTCTCTTTTTTTTCTAGTTTTGCCCAAAAAATAAATTTTTTCTTTAGATCAATAAGGTAACAAAGCCCTGTGAACTGATTTAGTTTACCTCCAAATTTTATTGGTTAGTTAGACAAGAACCTACATTATTCACTTTCAATTTTTTTTTACGTCATTCAACATCATAATTTCATCAGCGAAATAGAGCAACTTTTGTGTCATTGGCGCTCAACGGCAATCAACAACAATTTGGTTTCATTGGCGCCCAACGTTATTCAACATCATTTTTTTCAACTCCAATCAACAATTTGGTTTCAATATCCAGTGTTTTTTTGTATATTTTTTTTCGTACATCTACTTTGCTTTGGTAAAATGGACCAAAAAGGATCTAACTATCATATTTCTGTTCAGAAAGAAGAAGATACAGACTAAGTAGAAAAAAAAACCACCTCCTTCTTAGAAATCAGACAACCTGGGACATGCCACAAGACAGTATGATGAAAAAATATAACTTTTCAAAGAAATTCGTTACGGAATTGAGCAACAAGAAGGAATGGGATCCAAATACTATTACCAGACTTGGAAAGAATGCCATTCAATGACAATACACAGACGGCTCAAAAGCAATAGAAGGAACTGGGATAGGAGTGTTCGGGCCAGGAACCAAACACTCTGAAACCTTGGGAAAAAATCCAAGTATCTTTCAAGCGGAAATCCACGTCATGAGAAAGTGCGCCCAGTTAAAAATTAATAAAGATACAGAAGACAAGGGATTATCATAATGTCGGATAGTCAAGCAGCCATTAAAGCATTGAGCTCTTATGTAATCAGTTCCAAAATGGTATGGGAATGCCTTTACAAACTCAATGAACTAGCGTCACCTTACTATGGATTCCAGGACACACTGGAATATAAGGAAATGAAATAGCAGATGAATAAGCAAAGAGGGGGGACTGAAATACCTTTCTGGGGGCCTGAACCCTTTTGCGGAATCAGCCCCAATGTAATATTGGAAGAAATAGGTAAAGCCGAGAAAATGGGAAGATCTTACCATTGGAAAGAACTAGTAGGGCTTATACAATCAAAGACTCTTCTGGGTGACTACCACCTGTTGAGATCAAATGAATGCATAAGTCAAAGTAAAACTGCGCTAAGAGTTTTAACAGGGATCCTAATGGGACATTGCCGACTGAATCGGCATCTGAAAAAGCTTGAAATAGTGGAGGAAGTAGAACGTAGATTTTGTGGCATGGAAGAAGAAACCTCCATTCACATACTTTCCAACTGCACAGCACCCGGGAGATTACTGGATAAAAGAGGAACATTTACCCAAGTTGAAGCCTGCAGATATCCTAAAATTCCTCCTCCTCAGAAACTAGGTAGAAGTAAGGGGGGACAATAGATCTTTTAGGTTTCAGTGAAATACATACATCATATTTTTAATAAATATTTCTTTTTCTAGTATTTTTATCTATCAGATATGGTTCATGTAGAATTTGTTAATGATTTACGTACTAAAACAATGCAATTATCATCTGTTCATCTGTTTTCAGTCTTAAACGGATTCCTCCCTGTTTACAAAAAGTGTTATCTATAGAAAACCGAATCTCTACAGCACCAAATTTATCAAAATATCAAGTTAAATAACCGTATCTTAATAATAAAATCTATCGAAATGTATTTGAGTAGTATTGAGTTGAGTGGTTTGATTGTCTAATACCATCTCGATTTGAACTAATTTTATGTCAACAATAATAAATGATGGGTTGAGGTGATATTGAATAAATTATCAATCTCGTTAACTCAAATGGGGGAAAGATTGGATATTTTGATTGATGGGATATGGTACGTTGGAAGACTTGATTATATATAAACAGATTCAATTTTTGGAAAATTCATCTTGTCAAAATATGAATATACATGGAATCCAAGTGAAAATTTGGAAATACAAAAGGGACTGTTACTAAAAAGGAAAATTCAACATTAAAACTGTTCAACTAGATACAAAAACTTTTATTGGGACTCTATTTGATCACCGATAATTATTTATGGAGCAATGTCCACAGCGGTATGGAAGTATAATAACTTCACGCCACTATATCTACAGTGTGACCCATTTTGTTTGGAAAAATCCGCATTTTTCAACCGATTTTGGTTTAATTTTTTTTTGTTAGATTCAGTATTAAAAACAATATACTAGACGTTAAGGCATTTCAAACGAGACGTTTGTCGCGATTAGTTGCCGTCCGGTTGCCGGTGTGAACCCACCTTAGAAGCCAATCTTGCCAGAACGAACCTTAGATTTTCTTATGGAGATTCCCATGTTAAAAACTCGAAAATGAGGCAGAATCAGTGCAGCACCTTTACTGTCGCCCGTCGAGCGCTGTTATTTTAGAACGGTGTTTATTGCTTGTTCGTATTTTATATTTATGTTGTATAGATTTTTCAAATTTATTAATTAATTGTTGAAATGAGCAAAAAGTCATATTAATATTTTTCTCTTTAATAAAGGCTTCGAATTTTTACTGTGCAATATGTTAAAGTACTAATTTTTGCTTACCATGTTGCCATTTCAAAAATTTGTCTACATTCTACGTAAAAAATTACTGAAAATACCACTTTTTCCAAATTCATGTTGTAATAACTTTGTCGTTAATAAAAATAAGATAAAAATTATAACAAAATCGGTTGAAAAATGCGGACTAAATGGGGGTGCTTCCAAGCAAAATGGGTCACGCTGTATATGGTGATGGAAGTGTTGCAGAAAGAAAAAGGAAATATCTAGTAGTTTTGAGTAGTTTTGAAAGAAGTTACTGCAACTGGACACCTTTAAGGAGATCAAACTTTATTTTTTAAATATTTTATGGAATAGTATAGAGTTCAACACCTGGGAAACTTTTGGATATAATTTTATTACTCCACAGCTTTTGTTGCAATTCAATAAAAATACAACAAAATAAGATTAGATTTATAAAATGTGTCACTCTGTATATTTAGTAAAATAATATTTTCGAATTAATTTGAACCGAGAAAATGATTTACAAACATGATCTATTATTTTGCCGGTGAATGTATTGTACGGTATTTCATGAAAATGTTAGTGTAATTTCAGAAATTTACCTATTCAATTAACAATCCTGCTAAATTAATTTCATTCCACCTGTTTTCCTATAGTCTTATGCCTTGCGGCAGCTTTGCTCCATATTAATTAAAATTTTATGTGCCATTTTTAAAAATTGGAAAATATTTCCAGATTTTGATAAAATATAATAAAATAGGGGGTTAAATAACCAGAAGAATTGGAGTTTACATACCTTTGGGTATTTAAATTAAGTCTAAAAGTGGTAAATTTGCAACAGCTCACACCAAATCTGAAAAAAAAACACTAAATGTAGACAGATTTTAAAAAAATTTATATATACTCTAAGGGATTTTTTGTTTCAAAACATTATTTACCTACGACCCCATTGTAATCATTCAATAACACACATTCGGCATCAATGTAATGATGTCTATTACAACCGGTAAAAAAAACGCACAGCCGTAAAGTAAGTCGCACGGTTTCCCTAGCAACATCTTAGCAACTGTCAATAGACGTCGCCATTTTATTCAAAATTTACTATTTGAAATTGCCACGTTTAACTATGAAAAGCCCAAAGAGCTAAGTATGTATTGATTATAATTGAAAAAAATGCACTTTCGATTATCAACAATATATTAATAATGATAAAACGTTAGTTCATTAATGTGCTTCTTTCATTGGTAATAGAGTAATAGAGATGGAGATGAAAGTTTACCAAGCACCTCTAATAATGTAACTGTTGTTTCTTATGCTTCAACAAGCAAAGGAAGCGATTCATGATTTGTGTTTAATAACTGTACTGTTACTATAAACAATTATTATAATAACTAATATTATGGAATTAAATGTTATACAATAAAATTATTAAATTATATCTATTGTTGATGTCAAATATTATTAATAATAAGATTATAAATAGGTACAGGTACAAGTAGGTTGTAGGTAAAGGATAGTACGTAACTCGTGTTGTAAAGCATTTACGCACTCACGGAATTAAGAAACTTTTCCATTCGTGTGTAAAATGCTTCTTACCACACACGTTACGTAATATACATTTTATGTGAGAATCTCATGAGTTTAGCTCGAGTATCTACCATATATTTTTAAATCCTACCACGTCATTTTTAAAACCATATCAACTTTTTTCTGTAATCTATAATTTTGGAGAAAAATATTATTATGGCCAAATTTGAACTATAAGGTTGATTGATTACCAATAAACCTTTTAATACATCAAAATCGTCCTTGCGCAAAATTCCCTATAACATCCTAACAATGCCCGATAATCTTTTTATCAATCATTATTGTTTAGTGAAGTTTAAAAAAATTCTATTCGAAGGACTTATCACTGCCTCACACAAACATCATATTTTGAATAGAAAGGATCAAATACAATTATCCTTTTAAATCGGAAGCTTGCAAAAAAGAGGATCAAAAATAAATGAGATACACAAATCTGAAAAACACCGAACTTGACAGGACAGTCAGAATCAGGAGTCAAATTTGGTTTTGGTCAAAGTTTGGAGTGATATTATTTACTAGCAGGTATAGTCAAAAGCGATCTTATCGTGCGGGTTCAAAGGTCACTAACCATATGTATCAAATCAGAAGACACAGAGGTTACCAAAATGTGAGATTACAAATATACCCGGAGAAAATAATGTTTCCTGCACACTGGTTGACGAATTTCCACTTTTTCATTCATTCTCGAAATAATCTATAAGATTAAGTATCATTTTTTTGCTTGAGGATGCAAAATACCGGAAAATTGCTTCTTATTATTCATATTATCACTTTGAATTGTCAAAGTGACATAACTGATATTCAAATAAAAACTTCGCTGGTGAAAGACTTTTTAGAATCGCTGAAAACTAAATACATAGAAGAAAGTCACCAAATATGGAATAGTATCCTAATATGGAATGCCTTCATTTCTCTAAGACTATAAGTATGAAACGCAACACTCGACCAACTTCTGTTTCATTCGGTCTACTAACTATCGCACCCACACCATGGAGTCAGTTGCGCGAATGCTCCACGTGTGGCAGGTGTGTTTTGTTTTGTTGTCGTGCAGAAAATTTTAAAGGTAAGTAATAAACGAGTATTACCAGCTGTTATGTTTGTTTGCGTAAGTGTTATACTATTTGGTATATCGGTATTATGTTTATTTCACCATTTTGTGATCTTTTGTCATTAAAATATTGTGACTTTAAAAAAAATTTAGAAGAGTTTGAACTAGTATAAAAATCCAAATATGGACAGTCGTCGGTGTCTAATTATGGAATATTAAATTAAATGCTTGATGTGTGGGCTATGGGCACATTATGATTGTGCTGGAGTTTGATACTTGGATCTGTGACTTTTGCAAGTAATTATGTAACTTCTTTCATTCATCACAATATATTATATTTATTCAATTGATCTCAAAGATATTAATGTCCATTTTTGTTATTGTTATGTTGATTTATGCTTATATTCCATATATGGATACCTATTCCATATTTGGTTACTCATTTGTGATTTTGTTTTTTGTGTAAGATTTTAATATGAAGTTTTTTTTTATATCCCAAAAACAAAATGGTATTCCATATTTGGTGACTTTCCTCTATATCTTTGCCTTTTAGGTATATGTGTAGAAACTTGTGAATATTTTAACTTCCAAAATATCCTATTGAAGTCGCTAAAGGTTTCCAACCTCTTTATACAATTACATCAAATATGCCATAACATTATTGTTAATTCAGACCCAATATCTATTCAAATTATATACCCATGTTTTGCTTATTCTGAAATGTACAAATTTACCATAGATGAGACATTTTTATTGATGTTCAGCGAACCGAAATTACGGTAAGTTTATCCCTTAGATCTGAATTTGATTCGAAATTGTGGATAGGAATTGATTATTTGCGGGTAACAAAGATTTGATTATACATTCGAGAATTTGAATATATATGAATATATGCTATTTTATTACACATTACGTGTATATTTAATTGGAGATGCTAAGATATTTCCATTATATTAAACAACCTTCAAACTCTGTTTAATGGAATATTATATGAAATAGCTGCATAATGATAATTAATTTGGACTTTGGACTGTAGTTATATAGTTTGTGAGCTAAAAAGCAATATGGAATCGTTATTTTATTTGGAGTAAAACGTTGTAATAGTGAGTTCTTTCGGTACAGATCCCAATTTCGGTAGATAATCGAAATACCCTTGTCCCTGGGGTGGCTCAAGGCGACAAGAAAATTGAACTTTTATTTCAACCCCCTGGAGAGCTGAACTTTTTTTAAAAACACACTGCCTATCATATTTACGAGGGTATTTTTGAAATATTTCTGTGTAATCGCGTTTGTTTGCGAATCGTTCTGTTCCAGATAATTTTAGGCCAGTATCTGGACTATTTCTACTAACTATTTCTTTCTAAAGTTACATAGTGATTTCCCTTTGTGGACCGACGGTACTTTGAAGTACCAGTAAATTTTAGGACACCCAAATACCGCAAGAAGAATTTACTGAAATATTCAGTTTATTTTATGGCTGGTTTTAGCAACAAAAACAATTGAGTAAATACTCAAAAGGCATGGTTTCAAAAAATATATATTCTTATAGGTTTTACAATAATGCCAGGATCTTGCCAGGATCACCCTGGGCGACCCTGGGAAGCTGGCGCCGAAGAAATATTTAATGCAGGATGTGTGATCAGGAAGATGAAACTGCCAGGCATGTCTTATGCTAGTGTCCGGAGTTATCGTCAATAAGAGAGTGTGTGTTCGGTGAGTCTTGAACTACACCTGCCGATATAAAGGAGATGTCTCCTAGTGACCTGTCCACCTTCCTGAGAAGGACGATGACCTAGGAGGACAACTCCTCGGGAGGATGTACAATGGGTCACATGTGACCTAAGTGCTCTGAGCCTACACTCCCCCCACTGATACTCTTCTTTATCTGACAACCTTGATTTTTTCACATTTACTTTAGAAAGAATATATACTTAAAAAAATTAAGTGGACACTCTGTATAAGAAAATATAATCCCCAACGAATATTTCTTAAACATCGACAGAAATAATCCCGTTCAAATTATCTTGGCTAACCTTTTTGCATGCCTGAATAATCCTCCGTTTCAAACGGAATGACGTTATCTCAATGTGTGTATAAAAAGTGCTTAGAAAATTAATTAAGGGACGTACATGAATGTATCCAAAAGGCCATTTCATACATAACTCTACATACCAACAAAACACAGACGTATAACCATCTAGAAACTTCTGAATTGAGGTCTCTAAAAGCAACAAGACCCCTTTGGGCTGAAGTAGTGTTTATATAAGTACGATTCCGTATTTATACATCCTAGCAAATAATCTTCGGTAGAATTAATTATTAATTAATTGTGTTAGATGTTCGTAATAATACTACCTTTGCAGGTGTGAGGACATTTATATACATTGTTTCCTTTAGATTTACGTACAAGAACTTTGACAATTTTTAACCCAATTTATAATATAAATATCGAGTAAGTAAATGAAATTATGAAAGTACCAGATCTTTATACAGAGACAGAGATACAGATGTTTGGTCTATAAACGCTTGTCTATAATAGCGTACTTTTTTTTAACAATATTTTTATTTATTAGAATTTAAGTGCCTCGACAACTATGGCCATTGGCACTGTAAAAAAGACAAAAAGACATATATAAATACATACACTATCTTAAAACATAAAATATGTAAAATACTGTAAAATATCAATCTAGTTTATATTTTATGGTAGAGGTTAGTTGATTTGAGGAATTTCAATGTCTTTGGGATTTCAGCGGTGCAGTTTAAAAGCTCTCTCAGGTTTGGTCTTAGGTCTAGGCGCTTATATGTAATGGTGTATTCCTGACAGTCTGTGAGAATATGTTTGACGGTTAAAGCACTATTGCAGTGACGACAGACAGGAAGGTTTTCAGAAGACATCAAGTAACCATGTGTGTATCCTGTATGGTTGATCCGCAATCGTCTAATGACAGCAGCTTCTCTCCTGGTTAAGAAATCGAGGGAGAGACAGCCGATTAATGGTTGTATATCGTAAAGGGCTGTTTTGCTGTTGTGCCAAAAATTTTGCCAGGACTCCTTGACGGACTTTTTGAATAATAGTTTTATGTCATCTGGGAGCTGGAAAATTGTTGTGGTGATGGAAGAAGAGGCTTCTTTAGCATGGTGGTCAGCGTTTTCATTGCCCGTAATTCCAATGTGAGATGGGAGCCAGATAAGACAAACTGTTACATCACGAGCTGAAAGGGTTTGATAGATGTCATGGATGTTTTGAACTATTGGATGGTCAGTAAAGATAGTATTGAGTGAATTAATTGAGGAAAGTGAATCGGTACAAATGGCGACGCGCTTGACAGGAGAAGAGATTTGCTTGAAAGCTTGGAAGATGCTATACAACTCACCAGTGTGAACGCTACATGTTGAGGGCAACCGATAGGAACCCATTAGTTCGTGGTTGGTTGTGACGGAGCAGCCAACACCAAAAGAAGTTTTTGAGGCGTCTGTGTAGAGGTGCTTTTTCTAATATTGAACAATATTAATTGAGTTTAAACTTAATTAATTGGAGCCTTTATATCCTTTCAGGAATAGAATAATATAGGGAAAGTTTAAAACTTTTGCGAACTGGTAATGTACGACATAATATCTTGAATAAGCTGGAAGAAATTGGATGGTTAAATCTGGGAAATATATAGGGGATTATTCTACACAGATGGATAGTATAGAAAAATTACTTAGAAAAGCCTACCCCTATATACATTCATAGGAAAGTTATAAAGCATATTATGTAGGGTAGTGATATTCACAGGGTGATTTAACAGATTAAAACAGTTGCTGCTGTGTAAAAACTACAGGGTGAATTGAAAATAAAATTTGCAGTAATTCTTGAATTTGTTTTCTTTGATTTTTTTTTTAAAGAAAAACGGATTTTAGTGAAAATTGGACAGAATTTTTAAGGATAGAGCAAATAAATATATTTTTTTAATGTAAAAAATAATAAAATCCCAGTTTTTGATAAAATTAATTAAATTAGGTTAAAATTAAACATTAGGAATTATTTATTGTATTGATATGCACCTACTATGTACGTGATATATGGACAAATGCCCCAATTAATGCAAAATTATGATACCCTAATTGTAGTAGATGAAATCTTAATCGATTTGAAATAACAAACCTCCGTATACAATCTAGACTGTCAATTAAAATTTATCTCTAGATTCAAATTAAACGTATTTAGTATTTTACTATGCTTGTATGTAAAGTGTGTAATGTACAAAAAAAAGGGAATCTTAAAGAAAAGTAAAAAAAAGATGGATCACTCCTATCACTATCAAATTTATCCGAATAAATTCTAGATATTAGGGTTCCTTTTGGGGATGATTACGGAAAATGCAAAAGAAAATTTCGCAAACCATATACTGATTTTTATTTAGACAAATATATTATTCTTCAAATAACATGTCAGATTTTGAAAAAGATCTAAGAGCCTATATAGCTTATGAATAGTTTTGCAAAAGACAATTAAAAATAAATTTGGATGATTTAGTGTATCTTTAATTAAAATTTAATTTGATATCTTAAATGATCGACGTAGATAAAAGTGTTCAGTGTAAACTGCACGTCTCTAGCGGTTATCTTCATTAATGTTGAAATGAAACAGACTTTTATAATTTGTATTATTGCCGTTGTCATCTTTTAGATCTAAAATACACCCAAGGGGATGATTTCCAGCTGCTTTTCATAAAATTTATAATGGCAATTACTATATTAATTTTCCAAAAAGGAATTTTTAGTTTTGTACTAGGAAATCATCAAATTTTCAAAGTTTTTTAAATAGCAGTTCCAATGTTACATATGTATATTGAAAAATTCTAGCCAACTATACAACCAAACCAACTTTCAATGTCAAAAAATCTTATTACTCAACATATTCTCCTCTTAATTGGATACATTTATTACAGCGAATCTGCAACGTCTCTAGACCTTTCAAAAAAAATGTTTCTTCTTGCTCTTGAAACCAGACCTCCACAGCTTTTATTACCTCCTCGTTGGAAGAAAATTTACGACATTTTAAACTTTTTTCAGTTGAGGAAAGAGATGATAGTTGAACAGAGCCAAATCTGGTGAATAAGGGAGTTATTCCAGTAATTCAAACCCTAAATCTCGAATTTTTTGCACGGCAACATGAGATTCTTGTGCAGGGGCGTTGTCCTGTAAAAACAAAACACGTTTGGATAGCTTTCCGCGTCTTTTATCTTTAATTTTTCTCCCGTAGAGTGGTCAGTAATGTCGAATAGTAATCTCCGGTTATTGTTCTACTTTTATCCAAAAAATAAATCATGATTACTCCATGGCAATCCCAAAAAACTGAAGCAAGAACTTTTCCAGCAGATTTTTGGACACGAAACTTCTTAGGTCTTGGAGAGGACGGAGGACATTGATCCCCAAGGGTATTAAGCACATCTTCGTAAATCTGATAGTTAATGATGGCTTGATACTCCAATTTTTCGATTTTCACAATTTCGGTGGACATATTTTTTCTTTTAATTTATTGCGTAATTCTGGTTTACTTTTTTGACGTCCAACTTCACACTGACACTTCTAATGAGTTATTGTTCGTTGCTTTGGTAACGCAATATTTTGTTTATACATGGAGCTGGTCTAGGCTAACTAGATATCAATGAATCCTCGTATATCGTTAAAAAGTTTAATTATTAATTATAATTTAAAAAATCTTATTTTGTCTAATATATTGGAAATTGTACACCGAAGATTACAAAAACAAATGAATTTCAAGCTATGTAGGTACTGGGAGGTAGGTGCTAGGGGTACCCATGATTAAAAAACCAATCTACTGTATGTTCTAGGGGTGCTTCTCAAGTATAAACAAATTTTTTGCATGCATTCTCATCGAAAATTATACGAAAAGTCCTTTGGATTTGAAACGAATCATGAAATGCAAAATTTACACACCAAGGATGAATGAAATGTTAAAAAAACATTCTCCTGCCGTACGATAGAAGACTACAAAAAGAAAAAATTTACGAAAGAAAGGAAAATTAGCATAAAAAACGTAGAAACACGTACTTTTTTTACCTCCAACAGTAGATTCAGTTTTTACATATTTTAAAATGAATAAACCTACCTCAAAACCCACTTTTACACACCCCAGTTCGTTCCAGATATTATTGATACATTTTAAAGTTAAGACCCTTTTGATATTAATATCAAATAATTAATATGGTCACATGAAATCAAGATTAAAAATATTTAATCTAAAATCTGCACGTTCAGCCGTTTGGATTGAGCACATAAAAGTCTTTTCATCTTAAAGAAATGGTTGTTTGTCCATAGTCTTTAAGCGTATTTTTATTAAAAATATAATATCCTTGAAGTTACCAAGAAAATATCCAGAGATAATCAAAGATCTGTAGTAACAATTTTATGGGTACATAAAAATTTATTTACTTATACCCAATCCATAAGAGAAACATCAATAATTAGAAAACAATTTTAGTATATCCGATCTCGTAACAAAAATTTATTGTTTTTAATTTTATAAAAATCCATCAAAAAGTTGGTCCTAAGAAGCTCCGAAAATCCCTCAACTCAATTTAGATTATTTTATTCGGAATTTATTTCAATACGATCGCGCAAAAAATGGTATAAGCATCTCGAACGTTAAGGGTAATTACAACGTTTGCATGTAGATTCCTCTCGTAAAATTGGACAAAATGATATGAGGATTAAGGGGTCCAGCACATTTACTTTTCGAAATACAGGGTGTTGAAATTTTGAAAACTTGAATGTTTTAATTCGATAACTTTAAATGGATGGATAAATTGATTTTACATTTGGCAGGTTGTTTTTAAATGTAAAAGGGCTTATTTTGGTAGAAATAGTAGTTTGTGCAACTAGTGTGGATGTGATGGCCATATCGCACGTGGACGAAGTTCAAGTACGATATGGACAATCCACACGAGTCGAACAGCATATTTTTTCTACGACCCACTTAAGAAAAAATCTAGAAAATAAAGATTTCTATAAACTGTAATATAACTTCAAATTGAAAATTTAACAATTCAATTTTATGTTTCCACTAATTTTTTTGTGGTAAACGTACAGTTCTTGAATGTTCAATTTGTATAATGTTACGGTTTCCCTTTTTAAATATACGATGCTGTTATAAGTAGATGTTGCCAGTCGGACTCCCTCATGAAGGGTACCGTACCATTATCTATAATAATGAATATTCTGCGAAATATTTCAAACGTCTACCCGTTGTCGTTATTTATATCAAGCAGAATAATTATTTAGAAATAAAATTAACAATTAAAAAAAAACTTCTTCACGGGGAATCGAACCCGGGTCTACCACGTGAGAGTCTGGTTTACTTACTACTCGACCACCGAGGTATATGCAAATTGTTTATCTATAACGTCAGATGTATTACATAATTTTTGCTTAAAAGGAACTAAAGTTCCTACCGTGTGTCCCGCGACACGTTCTACCTTTTTTGTTTTAATTTTCTAATCTACTAAAAATGATTTATTCATCATCATCTGCATGGATAGAGCAATTAAAGCATGTCACATATTCTGTAGCTACATTCTTCAGTTATTTATATTTCCTAATAAATGCGAATTTATCAAAATTTCTAACAACTTTGTAGATATATGTATGTATCTATATCTATTGTATCTCGTTATTTCTACTCAGTTCCTCGGGAAAGTCTCAGAGACTAATAAGTGTTCCTAGTGGATGATATTGTGAAAAAGGGCAAATTTAACAGCTGCAAAAAATAGTAAAACAAGGGTATTTCCAAACGATAGGAGTTCAATCGGTGGTAAATGTTTTTTTATCAACTGTTTACTCAGGCGTTAGTCATAACCTTTTAAGGGAAATAAAAGGATGGATTCTTTTACAAGCATATCATTTTAAGCGCACTGAGTTTTTCAAGAAATAGAAGCCGTAATATGCAACTACTAGTTCCTTTATAAAACGTACTCTACTTGAAGAATATATTTGTATAAATTTGATTAAAACTAGAAGATAGACTTGACTTTAAAAGAGTATATTCATATCCTTCGAAAGGTGTCTTGTTAAATTCAATTTTCTCCTAGACATGATACTTTGAATATTTGACAGGAGAGTCTTTTCATATTTCCGCAAATATCTTTTATACGATTTTTTATTAAGATTAACCCAGCGCAAGAATTGTCGCGTTTTCAATATTGTGGCACCAAATTTAAATCGCGAAAAAATATTTTCAAATATATTCAGGATACTTTGCGATAAATAGATATAATAAGTTTCTAAAAACCGACTTCCAAGGAAGGAGGAAGTACCGGGTGATCAGCGGTCATAAGATATTGGTCGTATAGATTTAGAAAAAAAAATTCATGATAAAAGTCGTCAAGGGAAATTGCTGGAAATTATTTTCCAGTTTGTCAAACGTCCGCTAGAGGGCGTATCAACCAACACTAAGTAGAAAAATGGGATTTTTATAGAATTATGCCTAATGAAAGTACATCGATGATATCATTTTCATATTTACTGACTATTCACCTACATTTTTTTGACTTTTTATTCTATCTATCAAAATAGAGCGGTGGGGGAAGATCAATTGTTTTTTTAAGCAAACCAAGATTTCTCCCGTTTCGCTTGACCGATTTTAGAAATTTGGGCTTATATAAAAGAGCATAATTACACTACAAAACGCTTACTTGGTTTTGACATTTTGACTTTCGTCTTCGCCGCTAGATGGCGTTAACTGAAATGGTAGCAAATTTTTGAGTTTTTTTCAAAAAAAACAAATGTATATTCATTTTTACATATTTTGAAAGAGGATACATTTTTCGGAAATATAATGAAAAAAAATAATCATCTACCTTTTTTGAACCGTTGATATTGAACAAAATATAATTTTATTACATTAAAAAATGGCACGCCACTGCTTTTTATCAAAATAAAAATGATTTTCGTAATCAATTATTAGTTCCTTACAAAGAAAACCTTTTGACTTTTTTTCGTTGGACAAAGTTTTATTGATCTTTTTTATTGTAAAAATTTGTGAATCAAAAAATAATCTAGTCAAATATAACTCGCGAGTTCCATAAATTAGAAAATAATTTGACAGATTATTTTCAATTTATTCTCACTCTCTTGTTATATTATTAATGAAAACACTCTGCTCTTCACATACTTTTAGTATGAAATCGTCAAATACCACAAATTAATTACTGATTCAAAATTTTTACTTTTTACTTACCTATAATTTGCGAAGAAACAGCTAGTTTTTTAAATTGCAATTTTTGGGGTTTTATCACTTAGAAACTGTAATTGTGAAACCCGTTGAGTATATTTCTGTTAATGATTTTGTTGATACATACCTATTTATTTGATAATTAATACATTTATTGATGAAAATTCGAAAATTTCAAAGCATATATTTTATATCCACTCTAGTATTGTTTAAAAACGTTTATTACCCCATAGATAATAATTTTGTTATTTATCGATTACCAACAATAATTAATTTGAATTATAACAATTTAATAACCAAACACACACACACATATATTAACAAATTGTACATCTATTTATACGTTTTCCGTACAAAGCCATTTTGTAGCATATTCAATAAATGTTCAAATTATTCTTTATAATGCTTTTGGGACTAACGAATAATAGGTATGTGACATTAATTGAACCATAAATTTCAAAAACTGTTATGCAGTGGCGCTCGATAAAATTTTAAACAATTAAAATGTTCGTAATCTGATCAAATGTTTTACAAAGAACGTTCACTAAAAAACAACAACTACTTCCAAGGCTATATGCTACGAAGGACGTTGAATTACGGGGTTGGTATATCTGCAAGATAGAATCAACAATTTTAGTTAGCATTTTAGTTATATAAAGTAAATAATAGGAAATTTTCTTGTTATTTCATTTTATTAGATGAAATCAGCTACAAATTTTTTATCGCTCATTATTTTACAACTTACTTATTTAATTTGGATAGCCCCACCATTTCTGTAGAAAAAAGCTATACTTCTTTGATCTTCAAAATATTAA
>CAJUYG010000080.1:9135-20996 GCA_910591675.1 Galerucella calmariensis | reverse complement strand
TTAATATTTTGAAGATCAAAGAAGTATAGCTTTTTTCTACAGAAATGATGGGGCTATCCAAATTAAATAAGTAAGTTGTAAAATAATGAGCGATAAAAAATTTGTAGCTGAATTTTATTTTTTTCGCTTTAACATCCTGTACCTCAGTAAGGAGCAGACTAAGACCCATTATTGTTAATGAAAATATTATTATTCTGAACGTAGATTTACAATTTGGCCCATTACTTATGAATCACCCTGTATATTGCGTTGACACAATCAGGTAATTATTTTGACAACTTTCTGACACTTGCAAGGCAAATAAAAGCCACATTCCCGAGAATAATCACAAAAGATTTATTCCCCCTATAATAATGACATAATTGGTTGAATCTTACCCTTGTGACAAATAAAGAAGCATTTCATTGGTTTTAAGAAACGTCAAAAAATAATCAAATAAATATATATCAACAAAATCATTAACAGAAATATACTCAACGGGTTTCACAAATTACTATATTTGCATCATCAAAATTATAAATTATAGTTTCTAAGCTATAAAACCCCCAAAATTGCAAATTTAAAAAAGTATACAGAAAGTAGCTTTTTCTTTACAAATAACAGGTAAATGAAAAGTAAAAATTTTGTATCAGTAATTTGTGGTATTTATTTACTAAAGGTATGTGAAAAGCAGAGTTTTTCATTGAAATATTTTTTGTTGATGAAAACCGAAAATATTTCTCTAAAGAATGATATGCTTTTGATATGCAGAAATTTAATTTAAAATTTCACGCTTTCCTGAAAATTCCTCGTTATTTCAACCCGCAAATATTTTCTATTAATTTTTTAGACATAGTCAACGTGTACATTGGAAATCAAACGTCCTTTGTTAGAACCAACATCTCATTTTAAATTTAAATAAAAAAATTTGAGGCGAGCGACATTCAAAATCTAATTTTTTCTTTGATTAAGGTTCAATAAGGAAGTTTAAATTTTTATTAATATTATATTAGGAAAATTGCACTAAATTTTTAAAATAAATTAACAAATTTTAAAATTTTTATGCTCAATTCTGCGAAAAAAATTTAAAAAAATATATTTTAAATTTTTCTTTTTTTTTCCAAAAATACTATTCTAACAATAATTTTTTTAAACTCACCCTGCGTATCTCGCAGTATCTCCAATAGCTCTACCACCTTTAGCCGTTTGAGGGTATAGAGAGACGACGTTTAACACTGAGGACGGCGAAATGATCCTGTAGATCTTTATAGAAGCGCCCCGACGCTGGGACCGCCTTCTGTCCAATCGTCGTGAAGCGCACAGTTATATACAATAAATAAATTTCCAACTATCCTAATCTCATTAACACCTGCTGGAAATACTGGTTCGAACTGTTTTTTTATTTCACATGAAAAATATTTTTCTATCCAAAAATATATTTTCGATAACTTGAAAATATCATGCGGAATTTATGCCTGTACTTACTTAAATGGATTTGTCGGATATATTTTTTATTGTTCTATAACTGTGTGTGGGTTAGAAACAAATGGTTTGGGATGAAAATATACGGGGAAAATCAGAATTAGATCAGATTAGGTTCTCAAAATTATCGACAAACGTACAGAAATGAGTAGGTACCAGAAACATTGCTCAGCAAGTATGTACAGTGTGACCCATTTTGTTTGGAAGCACCCCCGTAAAATTCGCATTTCTCAATTTAACTTTTTTTGTTAGTTTCAGTATTAAAAACAGTATTTTGGCACAAACTTTCGTAGCCTAATTACTATTTTCAAGGCCCTCTATGTTAATTTTTCTTTGCCAAAAAAGACAAAAGTACATTAGGCATTTTTTTCTCAAATATAACTATACCACTGGATTCAGAATCATCACAAATGTAAACTACCAAAATTTTATAAAATTTTTTTTATTAACAACAAAGTTAATACAACATGAATTTGGAAAAAGTGGTATTTTCATTAATTTTTTACGTAGAATGTAAACAAATTTTTGAAGTGGCAACATGGTAAACAAAACTAGGACTCAAACATATTGCACAGTAAAAATTCGAAGCCGATAACTTAACCCGTTCTGGAGTTAAAGCTTCTGAAAGTAATGTAAAATTGTGCTCAATAATAGGGTACAAGAATAAATTTTGCTATTGGTGGGAATTGACGCTTTATCAGGTCTCCTAACACCTTGCATGCCAATTTTTCCAAAAAAATATAAACTTTAATTTTAAAACGACTTTAAAAATCATAAAATTTGAAAGTCAACCATAACAACATCATTTTCTTACGACCACACATCGAAATATGGTTGGTATATATTATATAAATAAAACATAGTTTAAATCGTACTTACGATAATGCTTTAACTCCTCTTATTTCCTCTGCATTAAAGCAGCTGTTTGACTTCATAAATTCAAGCAGCATAAATGAGTCTACTTTGGGCAAGTTATCAGTTTGTGCTTTTACAAAACCTTCGCTAGCCTTATCTTTACTCACAAAATATGAAAGAATCGTCACTGAACACTGAACTAGTGAATAAAATATATTTTTCCAAAAGTTTTAAAATATCCTCGGAAATATCGAATATTTATGTCCACTTTCCACTTTACGTTGACTTTTAGAAATAAAAAAAGCATACACAAACACGTAATGGTCTCAAACAAACATATAAATGATATTTTTTCGTCGATGAAGCAATTAATAGTTGATTAAAATACAATATAAACACACAACTACACATAACCTAATGCAATACCGGCCATATTGACATAAGTAAACACAACAGATATGACATCACACGTATCATCGGTAGCGTACGGAAATCCTCGGGTTATGGTCGGAAAGTGCATTGAAATTTGAATTTTATTTTATAATTTGGGAGTAATTTCCAATGGAAACTAGTATATTTCCTATTATTAGTAATATTTGATATCATATTTACTATTATAAATTAATATCCAAGCAAAATATGAAATATGCGTGTACTCTATTTGGATTGTTGGCAAAGTAGACTATGACAATACGGTCATTAAAATTTCTTGCCTGCAATTTTTTTTAAATATGAAAATTTGTGCCAAAATACTGTTTTTAATACTGAATCTAACAAAAAAATTGGTTGAAAAATGCGGATTTTACGGGGGTGCTTCCAAACAAAATGGGTCACACTGTATGTTAATCATAAAACTGTTTTCTAATAATTGATATCCTTTATAAGAGGAGCAATAATGTCAAAATTTCAGTAATCACACAGTAAAAAAAATACTTTGAACAACAATGACTAAAAATTTGTCATGGGACTGCCGAGACAGAAGTGAAAACCCCAATTTTATTGTACTATGGAAAGCGTGACGATTACATATGCAACACTATATACGCGTCATTGCAAATTGTGTTGCATAACCAAAAGTATTGTGTGTTGCATAAAAGCGTGACGATGACGCGAAATCCATTTTTGTTCGTCCAAAAAGTGTTTAACGCGCCTAAAGAAGTTGTCACATCAAAAAAAACTTACAAAGTCATAATATTGAATATATCTACATTTACGTTGAAATGATTATAGTAAATCCATCTCGCATAGGAAACTATTTACGCAGATTGTCCTAATCCAAATTATCTAAATCCACCTATCAACAAAATATTAATCAAAAATTAATCACCAATAATATATTTGTGATATATTGGAATTATTTCATTTATTAATATGTGCACATGTTAAGACCTAACTGATCAAATAAATAGCACCAAAAAGGAAAATCAATTAATAATAAATATTGGCAGAGATATTGAAGATTCGCTCTTTGCACATTTTCATAATATTCTATTAAATTCTATTTGTAGATAGATTTATGTCTTTTACAGGGTAGAACACTCTAATTGTATGGAAAGAAATTAATAAAAAAATACTTCCTTCAATTAAACCTAAAAGATCAATTTGTAGCATTATCAATTCTCTACGTAATAAAAAACTACTTCATCAAAATTTTGAATCGTCCAAAAATCCCTCTTAATCCAAGTTTTATATCTCGAATGTAATAAACAGGTCTATGCTGTATAAATGGGGAGTAAAATAGAAGGATATATAAGTGAATGTGTACAAGAGCATATAAAACTTGTATGATGAGATTTATTTTGGTATACTACGGATTGAGGCTGAGTCAGTGCCGTACCAAAGATGTCTCTTTCAGCCTTTTTGGATTAAAATAGATTTCTTGCATATTCAAAAAAGGATGTAAAAAATCTTAGGGATGCAGAAAGGCTGCTGGGTTATTGTAGCGGTATCTGTAGTAGCCCGAAACTCCCGGAATATAGTATGACGTCCTGTCCATGTTTGAATTTCAGATTTTCCCTTGCACTGTGTTGTCCCAGTTAAATTTTTAGCCGGTTGGATGGTTGTGTATCCACCAAATATTATGACAGTGTTGGTAAATAGAAATTTTAATGATAGTGTTGACGATACGGATTCTAGATTGTTACATCAAACATGTTCGGATACCGAATAAACATATTTTGGTTCAGTAGACAGAAGCATTCGATAATTCAATACATTGGAAAATTTAAAGAAATTGCCCTAAATATGGAATCAAGAAAAGTGAGTAGAAGTAATGAAGATTGCAAGAGATAGACCAATTGTTTTTAAAAGAGAATCTATAGTCTATTTTTATGCGCGAGAGAGTAGTAAGTATAGTATGGTCATTTTAAATAGGTATCTATTATAACATTTCCTGAAATTTTCATAAATGTACCTTAGCTGATACAAGCTTTCGGTCTTCTATAACCATAAGCAGTAAAGAGCAATAGAAAAAGGTTTGGGAAGGCCAAAATCGATATGTATTAAATATTACATAGCCTTATCATAAGATGTTTTTCAATATGTATCTATGTATTTTGGGATGACATTCACTGATATCAAACAAATAAACCATCTCAAGAAATTCAAAACTAGTCTTAAAAATTTTTTAATACAATATTGTTTTTACTCGCTAGATGAATTTGCTAGGTGGCGTAACATCTCTTAATTCCTCACCTAATTTTGGATCTTTTTGTATTTCAAACTTTGAAAATATAACTTTTTATTTTATTTCATTTATATTCTTGTTTATACTAAATGTTTGTCATATTACTCCACGCAATGGCTCCATAAGTGATGATTGGTCTCACTTTGGCAGTGTACATTCAGCTTTTTTTTGTGTTACAACCCCAGTTTCTTCCTGCCAGATTCCTGCATACATTAGAGCCATTTTTGCCTTGTATGTAATCTATTGTTTTTCAAATAAGTTATTCTTTTAGTAAGGAGGTCCAAGTTGTATAATAGTAAAGTTATCACTCGAGACTTTCCCGCAACTAAGCGGTTAAAAAAGATTCACATAATTGACTAAATTCAAAGAATATTAAGTTCTATCCTGGTTCTATGAGAAAAGAATGAAAATACTTTAAATATATCAACTGTCTATTAAAAAGAAAGTGATACGCCTATGGATTACGAATATTTTATTATAATAATACTCTCTCATTAATAAAAAAATAGACTATAGTATACTGCAAGATAAATATTTCATTTCTGTTAATATCATGGAAACTGTATTTCTTTTTAAAGAGGAAATTTCACATTCCCATCTGTTGGAATGGTAAAGTTAATTACATTGTTGGATAAAATCAACATCTCCAATATCAAAATGGAACATCTCTTGATAATTATATTACGAGACCCTCTAAGAAACACCCAGACTAACCAATTTCTATGGTTTGTTGTTTTATAATAAAGGACAAACTGTATTAGTTAAAGGTAGAGCAACACAAGACAATGTTTGTTATCTCGATAAGTCATTTAGTAGTTAATTGTAAATTACATTAAATACCAGTAGGTATCAGTATTTCGAGTGGAATCAGTTTCATTTGAAAACCAAGTAAAAAAATTAGATAGTTGACGTTTTTCGAGCATATAGTGTATCTACTTTTGTATAAACATGATACTTTGTGACCCAAACACAGGTGTGTAACTGATTGGGAGCGAATGGAGGGACGACGGGGGTAAACTGTGGCAACGACTGTGTTTTCTTCCTGGGGGTGGTTGGAAATTTATAAATTATAATAGTTATAAGAGCTGATGGTCTAAAAAATATACTTATTATAAATATAAAATAATTGGTTTGGAAATTAGTCCGGAAAGTAAGAAAGAACAAGATACAGACTAAATAGAGTGTGAATCATTAAAAAAACACAGATTTAACCATAGGAAAGATCTAGTAGGGCTTATACAATCGAAGACTCTTGTGCACAGAAATATTCATCTTTAAGTAAACTATAGTCTATTTTTATGAATGAGAGAGTATTGAAATAGTAAAACATTCGTAATCCATAGGCGTATCAGTTCCTTTTTAGTTGACAGTTGAAATATTTAAAGTATTCCATTCTTTTCTCATAGAACCGGGATGGAGCTTAATATTATTTGAATTTAGTCAATTCTGTGAATCTTTTTTAACCACTAAATTGCCAGCAAATCTCGAGTGATAACTTGCATTATACATTACTATTATACAGTTCAACTTGGACCTCCTCACTAAAAGGATAACTTATTTGAAAAACAGAAGATTAGATAAAAGGCAAAAATTGCTCTAAAGGTGTGCAGAAATCTGGCAGGAAGAAACTGGGGTTTTAACCCAAAAACCCTAAGCTGGATGTACACTGCCATAGTGAGACCAATCATCACCCCACTACATTTGGTGGTGGAAAGCGTTGCAGAAAGAACAAGATACAGAGCAAGTAGAGAGGGAATCATTAAAAAAGACCACCCCCTCACTTCTTAGAAATCAGACAACCTGGGACATGCCACAAGACGGTATGATGAAAAAATATAGCTTTTCAAAGAAATTCGTTACGGAATAAAGCAACAAGAAGGAATGGGATCCAAATACAATTACCAGACTTGGAAAGAATGTCATTCAATGGTACACAGACGGCTCAAAAGCAATAGAAGGAACCGGGATACGAGTGTTCGGGCCAGGAACCAAACACTCTGAAAGCTTGGGAAAAACCCAAGTATCTTTCAAGCGGAAATCCACGCCATAAGAAAGTGCGCCCAGTTCAATATTGATAAAGGATACAGAAGACAAAGGATTATCATTATGACGGATATAGTCCAGCAGCCATTAAAGCACTGAGCTTTTGTGTAATCAGTTTCGAAATGGTCTGGAAATGCCTAGACAAACTCAATGAACTAGGCGAAAACAATATACATAATCACCTTTCTATGGATTCCAGGACACACTAGAATAGGAGGAAATGAAATTGCAGATGAACTAGCAAAGAGGGGGGACTGAAATACCTTTTCTGGATGCCTGAACCCTTTTGCGGTATCAGCCCCAATGTAATATTGAAAGAAATAGGTAGAGCCGAGAAAAAGAGAAGATCTGACCATTGGAAAGATCTAGTAGGGCTTATACAATCAAAGACTCTCCTGGGTTACTACAACCTGTTGAGATCAAATAAATGCATGTCAAAGTAAAACTGCGCTAAGAATTTTAACAGGGATCCTAACGGGGCATTGTCGCCCGATTGGGCACCTGAAAAAGCTCAAAATAGTGGAGGAAGAAGAATGCAGATTTTGTAGAATGGAAGAAGAAACCTCCATCTACAATCTACATACTTTCCAATTGCACAGCACTTCAGAATCCCAGAGCACTGTTCCTGGGAGATTACTGGATAGAAGAGGAACATTTACTCAAGTTGAAGCATGTAGACATCCTGAAATTCCTCCGGGAAATAGGACTAAAGGAATTACTAGTTTCTGAGACTCTCCTCAGAAACTGAGTAGAAGAAAAGGGGCACAAAAGATTTTTTTGGTCTCAGTGAATGTCACGCCAAAATACATACATACATACATAGTCCGGAAAGTAAATAAAAAATATTTTTTCTTCCGAAATTTTTAAAAAAAATACAATAGTATTCTTCCACGCAACGACAAGGATCTTGCAGGATGGGTTGAGATAATAAAATCCATCATTACTATAATGAATTTAATGAAGAACATTTAAGAAGTTTATGAAAACAAAAAAAAAGGAGTTACACATATTCGGTATATTCACAATTTTATTTATATATTCATGTTAACAGATTAACTTTACAAATATAGCACAGGTAGATTTGCAACTTAAATTTTAAAAGTACACGGTATAAAGTTTCGCGATAGTGATACATAGTCCAGTAGAATTTCGATAAAAAAACAATTAAATCAATATTAATTTAAAAAAATTTCAAATTTACTAAAAGAAAATGATGATGATATGTCTGCCTTTTAATTCTTTTCATTTGGTCCTTTTTCATTTCGAATCCTTCCCTTTTTTACACATACTTAAATGATTGTATTTAAGGCATTTTTTCAAGAAAAATAAATTCAGCAATAATTACAGATCACAGTAATTTTCTATTGGACTATTATGAGTGACAGTTTTAAAATTACACATGGGTTAGATACTAGAATCTGTTCAATAAGTTTCTACATAAAAAATTCAAAATTTATAGTTGAAATATTGAAACAAATTCCGATTTTTTTCATTATTTCCTTCTTCAATAAGTTAAAAATTCCACAACTGTATTTTTAACCAATCAAAACTTGTTTTTTTGACAAATCATCATGGCAACGGACAAATTTTGCCACTACAAGTCGAAATCAAAAATTTGATGGTCTAAATTGCAGCTTGTAGGTTAGGATTTCACTTAGTTGCCTTCTATGTTTTGCTGGTTTATTAAATTATTTGAAATTTTCATTTCCCTCCACCCCTTCGAATTTTAAAATGGCTTACAATATACAGGGTGATTCATTACTAATTGGAAATATTTCAATAGTAGAATCCTGACTTCAAATTATGAAGATTTAACCCAGAACACCTAAATAAAATGTAAGTGTTTATTTAGTTACAGGGTGTTTTGTTTAAATAATGATAAAGTCAATATTTCTCGAGACTTTCTGTCAAATATGAAATGAATAGATAAAAAAGTACTGAGCACAAATAGTATTCAAATTTTTAAGCAAAACACCCTGTAACTAAGTAAGCAGTTACATTTTATTTAGGTATTTTGGGTTGAATCTTCACAATTTGAAGTCAGGATTCCACTATTAAATTATTTCCAATTACTAATGAATCACCCTGTATATCAGTTTGTCTTCGTAAATTTTAGTACAAATTTTGAATTTCCCCGTATACATTTTTTGAACAAATCACAAACTACTTTGAATGACGATGATACTAATTTCATTCTTATGTACATTTTTTCTAATTTTCTTTTAATTTATGAACAAATCAATAAAAAAAAATCGACTTGCAAATTTAGTTGATTTTCAAAAAAGTCTGAAAACTTCAAACGGTACAAAGTAGATACCTGATGAGTACGTCTCTGCAAACCTATTTTTCACTCCAATTTCGCTTAACAAAAAAAAAACACAGCATCAGTTCACAATAATACCTTTTTATTCGATTTTCAATAATTCCTTTTTAAAAGAAAACTGGCAATTTTTGAGCTGAAATTTTAGAACGAATATATGAAAAAACAAACAAGAGCTTCCTCTAACCAATTTAAAACAATAGAACCCAAGCTCCAAAAAAAGAAATACAGAAGCTAACAGAAGATTCAATAATATCTTATCCAAAAAAAATTAGAAAAAAAAAACAGGGAGACAGGAAAATTCTGTGGGTAATTGGTCACTTTAAGATTTTAAATCATACTCGTCAATCAGTTATTTCAAAATTAATTGAAAATCTGTTCTGAGTTTGAAAAAAACTCGACCACAAATTTCCCACGAGCTGCAAATTTAAGTAGACACACTGTATAAGTACTAGGAAGAAAAAAAAATTGCAAGTTACTTCACAGTTTAAATTAAAATCAAGTAAATCACCAAATTGTTCTTTCAAATTTATAAAATTATATTAAAAGGTATTATTAGAATATTGCCTTCAACATTTAGAACGAAATAAAAGTTTAAGGATTAAATTTTAATTAATAATTACAAAATTGTATACGAAATTCATTTACCTATATCGTTCCAACTAAATTTGGGACACAAAAAAGTCTGATGATATCCCAAGTGAGGTTGAAACGTTTGAATGAATGCTCCGTATATTTTAATTCCTCAAGTTGGATAACTAAATATATATACAAGATTTTCTAGAACATTTTGTCTGTCATACGGAAACAGATTAATTTATATATATATATGTATATAAACAGCTGCTAAATATAACTAACCACTGGAAATGGATAATTTAAATTTATAATCTCGACAAGTTGTGTAATATTATCCATTTTTTCCAAAAGCCGCCCCTGTTCTCACCCTACGATAAATTTTAAGCTGCGTCCACACCCACCGGTTCGGTACGTATTTATAACCGTCTTCACTGACAAGCATTTTAGAATTAATTTCAATCATTTTCAATAAAACAGTAAACAGCTGGTCGAAAGGAATCTTAAAAAGAAAATAAAAAGTTCAATGAAAGAAATTGAAGGAAAGAGGAAATTTTACATATATAAAAATTAATATTTACCTGACATTTAAATTCAATCCACCTACCAAGTCTGTTTCTTGTTCCAAAGTTTGTATTGGAAATTTTGTACATACAAATGTCAGTGTGATGATTTTTGATTATTGAAATTTGGTATGAAACTAAATCTGTTCCTCCAACTCAAGTCTACCCCAATTACTCAACAGGTTTTTTGTCCTATGGCGACAGAAAGGGATTGGGAAAGTAGCCTTTTCAACTTTCTCTTTAGATTGATATTCTCTGTTTCAAAAACAACCAAATGACTGTTTTATCAAACATAAAAAACGAATACCTCTCTGAGCTACCCAGTCTTTTTTTTAAACCTCATTGAACCAATACTGCTCCCTATTTTTGAGTTGCAAATTCATTTTATTAGTACTAAATATTTTAGGTGCATGGTAGGGCGAAAGAAAGTTTAAAGCGTGCTGTGTTCGGACACAAAAAATATTAAATAAAACAAACAACTAATAAATATATTATAATCAATCTAAAAGACAATGTACATATACAAAAGCATATCGATAAAAAAAAGCACACAGAAAAGATTAACAAAGATAACATGCAACAAATAAAAAAACAAAAAAAAATATAATACATGCTGAAATTTGACGTAAACTTTACTAAAAGTTAATATCACAGTCATTGCAAGTGTACAGTGTGCACCTAAATGTGTGGACGTAATTAAAAGAAAACTATTATTTAAAAATTGAGCGTTTGATGGATTGTTATGAACGTAGAGGGAGAAATGGGAGGTGAAAAATATGGGGAAATGGGAAAAGAAAGTGTGAGAGGAAAATGGGGTTGAAATATACAGTGAAAAAGGAGTAAGAAGTTAAAAAAGAGGGGGAAAAAGGAAGACATGGAGAAACTAAGTGGAATACAATAGAAAATGAGGGGGGAAAAGGGGTGAAAGGAAAGAGAAAAGGTGGAAGGAAAATGGGGGAATGTGTAAAAATAGTGGAAAGAGATGGGACAAAGAAGTGGGAAAAGTGTGGAGATGAAGATGGGAAGAGAAGAAACAAAAATTGAGAAACAAAGTAAAAAATGACCGAAAAGGGAAAAGGATGAAACCATTTTTTAAAAAAGGGTCGTATTAAAAGGAGTTAGAAGTTGAAAAAGAGTGGGAATAAGAAATACATGGAGAAACTACGAGAAATACAATGGAAAATGAGGGAAAAAAAGGCGTGAAAGGAAAGAGAGAAGAGGTGGAAGAAAAATGGGGGAATGTGTAAAAATAGTGGAAAGAGATGGGACAAAGAAGTGGGAAAAATGTGGAGATAGAGTTGAGAAGAGGGGAAACAAAAATTGAAAAACAAAGTAAAAAATGGCCGAAAAGGGAAAA